>PVJA010037762.1:0-20171 GCA_004027025.1 Myocastor coypus | reverse complement strand
ATAGTGTCTTCTGTATTTGGTTTGGGTGGGCACGGGTCCTGAGATTGCCTCCTACTCCTTGTTGTTATCATTTTGTATGGAAGCGACCTCTGCACTTTGGTGATGTTATGCTGTGTCTATGGGCGTTTGGTCTGGAGACTCCAAGGTGGTTCTTCTACAGAGGTTCCTGACTCTTGTGTTGGGGCGCTGGCTGCTAGCTTTTGTGAATCCTGGTGGATGTGGTCTGTAGGTGGAGGTGGAGCTTTGGGATTGAGTAGTCCTGGTAGGCTCGTGGACCAGATCGATTGCCAAATGGGCTATTTGATGGGTTTGGTGCTGGAGCTTGGGCTGGAGGGGTTCAAAAAAAAAGGGGGGGGAGTGGGGAGGGGAAGGCGGGCCAAGGATCCTGACCCAGCCGTCGCAGGGGCTTGTCTCCCAGCGGTGCAGTTTGGGTCTGGGCTGGAACAGGAAGTTAGTCGCGGGAACGCAGAGGCGGGGCACAGGGGCGCAGGGGGCTTACCCGGGGCGGGCGCGCGGGCTCAGCTCCCAGCGGTGCGATTTGGGTCTCTCTTTTTTATTTTAAAGAAAAGAGAAATAATAAAAACAATGGTATAAAATTTCAAAACAAGACCATAGGAGAGCAGAGGCACTTAGTACATTGCATATTGTTATTTTCAAAGTAGTTGCTCAATTCCTTTCCATGTTTTGTTTGTCTTTCCTAAGTTTCCTGGGAGAAATATGTAACCATCTCTTCACTGTCATTGTGGATTCATCGATTTTACAAAATTTTAGTTCTGTCCATTTTTATTTTCCTTACTTGGAGTCAATGGTATTAGGTATATACAAATTTAGATATGCTCCATCTTTCTGGTGAGTAGAATGTTTTTTATTATAAAATGCCTCTGCCTGTAGTAATGCTTCTTGCCTTAAAGTCTATTTAGTCTTTAGTGTTGATTATTTTGATTATTTATTTATTTATTTATTTTTGTCTTTTTGAGACAGGATCTCGCTATGCAGTTCAGGCTGGCCTTGAGCTCACTTTTGTAGCCCAGGCTGGTTTCAAACTCCACCGATCCTCCTGTCTCAGCCTTCCAAGTGCTGGGATTACAGGCATGTGCCACCACACCCAGTTATTATTTTGAATTTTATATGAAAGACATCATAGTTAACATATTTTATGTGATTTGCTCATCTAACATCATTAATGATATTCATATTGTTACAAGTAACTGTTGTCCATTCATTTTCATTTTTATATAGTATTCTGTTGCATGGGTCAAACTCTATTTGTGTATCTGTTAAACTATTAATGGGCATTTTGAACTATGGTTGGCTGGGACTGGTGAGATAGCTCAGCAGTCCAAAGCACCTGCTTAGGCATTGTGGGGACCTAGGTTGGATCCCTGGCCCCACATGCTGTGCCAGCCCCACCCCCAGGGCTGGCTGAGCCAGCTAGAACCTAAGTAAATAAATAAAGTTTTTTTAAAAATGTTTAAAAAATTAAACTATTGGTGGGAAGTTTTTATATCCTGAATAATGATATCTTAAATAATTTTACACACAACTTCTGGTGTAAGCGTGAGTTTTTCTATGATATGTAATGAGGTGCGGGGTGGTTGGATCACAGGGTTTGCGCACGCTCATTGTACTAGGTGATGTAAGTTGTGTTCCAACGTGGTTTTGCCAATTGTCTGTCCACTGCCAGGGGAGAGATGTCCTTCCTCTTTGTATCCTTGCCAACAGTTTTCACCAGAATTAAAAAGTTTGGCCTTTCTGTAGCATTAAAGTTTTAATTTGCATTTACTAATTCCTAAGGAGACTAAGTTTCTTTTCTCAGACTTATTGACCGTTTGAGTTTTCTCATATGTGAAGTGTCTGTTCAAGTCATTTGTTCACATTTTTAATTGTTTTTTCATTATTCATTTGTCTGGTACAGCATCTTGCTATGCAGCTCAAACTCATGGTGCTCCTCCTGTCTCAGCCTCCCCAGTGCTGGGACTACAGGTATGTACCACCATACCCAATTTTGGGGCTGGTATGAAGTACCAGGGATCAAACCCACAACTTATTATTTAACAGGCTGGTGCTCAGACCTCCGAGCTATCTCCTAAGCCCATTTATTCATATTTTTCCTTTTTAAAAAATGTAGTGATTATCCAGTGTTTTTGTATGCAGTTTCAACTTAAGTCTAAGATTCTACTGATTAAAAGCTATCACTATTTTGTGACAGTAGAAAGAATCCAGGCGTGGTGGCATACACCTGTTATCCCAGCACTGGGAAGGCTGAGACAGGAGGATCACTATGAGTCTGGGGCTGCATAGCGAGACCCTGTACCAAATAAATGAATAAATGATTTTTTTAAATTAAAGAAAAGATCATTATACATTCTGCTATAAACTGCTATTGATCCTAGTATGCATCCCAATTTCCATTACAGAAAAATGTAGAAACCTGTTATAGAAACAAAACATATGGGGCCCGGCAGGATGGCTCAGTGGTCTAAAGCGCCTGCTCAGGAAAGCTTAGGCAGCTGCAGGGACCGCGGTTCGATCCCTGGCACCACATGCTGCACCAGCGCTGCCCTCAGGGCAGGCTGAGCCAGCCATAAAAATAAATAAATAAACAAACAAATGTTCTGCAATAAGAAAAAAAAATAAAATTCTTAAAAAAAATAGAAACAAAGCATATGCTATTCCAACTAAAAGACCTCCAATTATGTGGGTTGCAAATCGCTAACTGTGTCTTGATTTGTCCCTCACTTACTTACTTACTTTATTTATTTGTTTTTGTGGGACTGGGGATTGAACTCAGGTCCTTGCACTCGCCAGGCAAGCACTTATTCTACTGAGCTCTCTCCCCAGCCCCACTGTCCCTCACTTTAAAGTGTCATTTGATTTATGTTTCAATGCAAATATATCTACCTGTTTCTCTATGATTTTTCTGGTGCATCTTATTTAAGAAATCCTTCCCAATCATGAAGAAATAATATATCATTATTTCCTAAAACTCATAGAATTTTGCCCCTCTTTTTTTTTTTTTTTTTTTTTTTTTTTTTTTTTTTTTTTTTTTTTTTTTTTTTTTTTTTTTTGTCTTTTTGAGACAGGGTCTCACTATGCAGTCGAAGCTGGCCTTGAGCTCACTTTTGTAGCCCAGGCTGGTCTCGAACTCGCACCAATCCTCCTGCCTCAGCCTCCCGAGTGCTGGGATTACAGGCGTGCACCATCAATCCTGGTTTACCCCTTCAATTTCATCATTGATGTATATCAGTTGAGAGAAGATGGGGTGCAGAGTGAAATTACATAGTTTTCCTTATGGCTGATTTCATTCTCCTTTATTTGTCAGCTCTTGTGCCAGTGCTGTGCGAGCTTCTCTCAGCATAGCATCTGTTATATATAGCAAGTGCCCATTTGTTCTTCAAGGGCACTGTGGGTTCTTCTTGGCCCTTCACACACACACACACATAGTCCCCTGCCCCCATCCCCAAATTCCCGGCGCCTTCACCAAGATTGTGCTCAGTTTGAAGAGGAAGGCCATCATCATGATGTCGTGTTTCAATCTAGTAATGTGATCTGTGTCCCTATTTTGGACCTGTCCTTAATTTCTCTACATAACGTCTTCTCATTTTGTGGTTACCTTGCGTATCTTATGTAAGATTCGTTTCCATTTCCAGGCTATGAAGAAAGGCATTTGTAGCCTTGTGTTTAGCTTGCTAATACTGTACACAAAATATAAGTGAGATTTGTGCATTGCCCTTGTAGTCAGCAGGAATTTATTAATTCAGACTTATTATGACTAATAGTTTATTTATAGATTGAGATTTTTTTCTATATATTTTGGGGTAACATCTGTGCATGATAACAGTTTGCTTCTTGTGTTTGCCATTGTGCTCTGAGCATCCTCTAGAAAGCCCCTGTGTACACTGCTGGGTGCCCAGGCAGCACTCTCGGGAGGTAGTGGGTGTTAGGAGGTAGGGCTTTAGTGAATGCCCCTTAGGTCACTGGAGGCATGCCTTTGGAGGTGACTGTGACTGTGATTAGTCTCTTGTTCTGTGCTTCCTGCCTCAGGAGATGAGTGTCTTGCCAAGCTGAGCACTCCCACCATGCTGTACTGCCCCTCTGAAAGGCCTAAGGCAAACAGGCACTGCGTCTGGAACTGAAACTTCCGGAACTATGAATCCAAATAAACCTTTTCTCTTTATAAATTAATTGCCTGTGGTAGCATATCATAGTAGTGGGAAGCTGACTCATATATTCCCAATCCTAAAAAAGGTGTTTAGTGATTCAATAATAAGGTAATTGCCATTGGATTTTTTTGTCTTTGTGGTCAGACTATACGAGAGTAACTTTTTTTCTGCTTCTTGAATGACTGGCTGGATGATCTTTAGCAACTGTATCTTTTTTGTGCATTAGTGTTGTGATCAGAAAAAAAGGAATGTTCTACTCTAGATTCCCTAAGAAGCAGACAACCTGTAGGACGGTTAAGTGCTAAAGCTTTAGGTGGGAAATGTAGTCCCAAGCCAATGAGAATGAGCACAAAGGAAAGGGAGGCAGGGGGCCTGGGAAGGAATGTGGGAGAGCCACCGCACACTGGCCATTGTCTCTGACTAGCTGCCCATAGCTCTACCCTGCGGAGGACGTCTCATGGGAGTGAGGAGGTTGTAGAAGGGGCCATAGCCTTTGGCTAAGTGTGGGGCAGCAGGGTGGTGGCTGACAAGGCAAAGCTGATGGCTGCATCCACTGGTCAGGTGAAGCTGAGAGACCAAAGAAGGTGAGGAGGCAGGACATTTGACGAGGCTCCTCAGGGCTTATGTCATGGGGCTGTGGTGTTACTTACATATGTTACTAGTGCCTCATCTTAGATTGATCGAATGCTTAGAAAAGGGCGCACGGGGAGCAGGCTCTCAAATACTATTAGCTGAAAGGCAATTCAGTTTATAGCATTTTTTTCCCCCTTACCGACCCTGATCTCTGTGAAATGCTTAGAGAAGTCTTCTCCACTCAGCTATTATAAAAATAGAATCCATCTGGATTTTATTTTGGTGTAAAAAGTGAGGTCAGAGCATGCTTTATATTTTTTCCAAATGACTTGACAGCAGTCCAAATACCACGTATTGAATATTTCATAGTTCTTCTTTTGCTTTGAAATCTGACTTAGTCCATTCAGTTTGCATATTTATTTGCTGATCTAGTAACTCTTCCATTCCACTGATATATCTATATTTATATATTGTTACAGTGGTATCAGGATCATAGCTTTATGATAAGATATTGTAGGACATGTTTCGTCCCTCCTGTCCTTTAAAGGATTTTTCTGGTCATTTTAAAATTAATAGAATCATCTTTCAAGGTCTCTCTCCTAAAACAGTCCCATTGGGATTTTGATTATGAATACACTATGTGGTTTACTGTGGGAAAAATTTATAGTAATAAAATATAATTTTAAAAATAAGTTCTTTTTCTTCATTTATTTAAGAGTTTATACCTATTAGTATAATCATATAGTTTTCTACAAATGCCAAACTTTCTTTGTTATATTCTGCATATTTTAATGTCTTTCTATGTTTGTGAATGGAATGTTTTCTTTTATCTTTATTTCACTTGATTAGGGTTTTTTTTGGGGGGGTCAGGAATCTATTTACTGGTATCAATTTTATAGAGATATGTTTTATAGTATTATATCAATTTTAAGTGCATGGCCGGGCGTGGTGGCTCATGCCTGTAATCCCAGCACTCGGGAGGCTGAGGCAGGAGGATTGGTGCGAGTTCGAGACCAGCCTGGGCTACAAAAGTGAGCTCAAGGCCAGCCGAAACTGCATAGCGAGACCCTGTCTCAAATAAAAAAAGACAAAAAAAAAAAAAAATTTTAAGTGCATGATTCAATGACTTTTGTTATTACCAAGTGATACAGTGATAATGACAATCTACTTTTATTTTCATTCTCTGATAAGATGTTTCATGGTTCTTTATTTAATGTATTTAGTACAGGGTCTACAGGTCCACAGGACCTACAGTCTTGCTACACAGATTGGATTCGTAGTGATCCCCCTGTTTTCAGCTTTCCCAAGTGCTGGGGTTACAGTCTTAGTTGATGTCTCGGAGTGCCCTGGGGGCAGAGCCAGTATGGCACACAGGAGATTGAACCCCAGCCACTTTGTAAGAACCCCTGGTTCTTTATAATTAGTCCCACTCTCCATCTTCTCCCAGGTCAATACCAGTGTAACATTCTGTCTGTATGGATCTTCCTCAACAGTTCCTAGCAATGGAATCTTGCCGTACATACTCTCTGCGTCTGGCTTTCTTGGCACACCTTTCAGGGTTCATCTACTAGATACCACGTAAGAGTAGTTTGATCATTTTACTGCTGAACACTGTGCTACTGTTGGCTGTACTACAATTTGTCTATCCACCCACTCAGGATGGAGATTTAGGTTATTTCCAGTCTGAGACCATTATGAATAATATGACTGGAAAGATTTGTATGAAGTCTTCTTTGTTTTTCTGGTGCTAGAGCATGAGCCCAAGGCCTTGTGCCACCTGGCCTAATGCCCTCACATGAAGTCTTTGAAGAGCTTTTCTTTTCCCTTGAGCAGATGCTGTAGAATTGTTAGGTGTGATAATGCAGTGTGAACCTTCTGAGAGCCTGCCAGGCTGTTTTCCCAAGTGGGCTTACCACTTTACATTCCCACCTGTAATGTGTAAGCGTTCTCTAATTGACTTCAAAATATTTACTTTGTACATGGCTATTCATAGGATAATATTTTATGAGTTAGTATTCCTTATGTTGATGTATTGCTATTTATTTTCAATTGTAGGCGACAGCCTTCCAACTCAAGTTAGTTTAACCAAATTGTGTTGCTTTATGTAATGAAGAACAAGTGAAATGCTAATTATGCACAACCAGAATTGAGGGACGTAAAGGACAAGTAAAAGATAACACTCCTTTAAGTCTTGAACATCGTGGTAGATGATGGTAGATGAGTCGTGATGACACACATTTTATCCTTTGGCTTCTTTATATAGTGGTTTATTGATCGGTCTCATTACTATACCACTCTTGTATCTCTGCAAAAAATCCTATTTGGTCAGATTATATTATTTTACATATTGCTCAATGTCTTAGTTACTTTTTACTCATTGCTGGGACAAATACCCGACACCCAAAATGAAGACAGGAAAGGTTTATTTAGTTCACAGTTACTGGAGGTTTCAGTCCATATTCAGCTGGCTCCAAAGCTGAGTGGCACATGGCAGAGAACAGTAGTTCATGGTGGCAGAACAGCAACAACGGCGACAGAGGCAATGGAATAACCAAGGCAGCAGAGAGCAACAGCGCTAGTCTGTCTCTCTGTCTCTCTTTAAATTACATCAGGTTCTCTGCCTTAGCCTACCCGCCTCGGGCCACACCTATAATTCCCAGCAGTACTGAGACTGATAATCTCATCAGTACTAAAACACATAATCCCAGTGACTCATGAGTCAAATCATAATCTATAGAAGTTCCCGCCCCATGATTGCATGAGGCTTTGGGGTGACAACTAGCCATAAACCATAACACTCAGTTTTTTACTGATACTCTTTATTTATTTATTTTTGTCTTTTGTGTGTGTGTATTTTTAAAGAAGGGTCTACGGGCTATTAATAGTCTCACTACCAGATTGGCCTTGTGGTGATCCGCCTGTTTACAGCTTCCTAAGAGCTGGGATTACAGGTGTATGCCACCATGCCCAGTCTCAACTGCTGTCTCCGCTTGTTCCAGGGGCGTGCTGGCATGGCAGGTCCTGGGGATTGAACTCCAGGCCCCTGCGCCTGCTTGCAGGCACTTTAATCTGCTGAGATATTTGGCAGGCTCTATTTTTTAATTTGGTACAGGGTCTCACTACACAGCTCAGATTCATAGTGATTTCGTGTCTCAGCCTCCTCAGCACAGGGGTTAGAGGCGCCACTACCACTTCCTGTTTCAGTGATCAGCTGGGCTTGAGGCTGGCACACAGTACTGCATTCAGACCCAGGTACTTGAGCTTGCCAGGCAGGCACTTAGACCACTGAGCTATCTCTCCAACCCTAGAAATTTATTTATTTTTTAATATTTAAAATTTTATTTTAAAGAGTAAAAACAGCAAAAACAAGGATAGAAAAAGAGTAACAAGCAAGAGTACATATAGTACAAAATTTCAAAACAAGAACAAAAATTTAACAATGGTCGTATTACATATTTTCATCATCAAATCAGTTTGGATTAATGGATATAGGTATCTAAGATTGGCCAAATAGACATTAACACTTGCAATATTGACATTTGTTTCTTATAGGATCTAAAATTTATGACTGGAGCTGAATGTGATAGTCTCAGAATTTTTAAAATCTCTATTATGTCTTTACTTAGAATTAGCTATTTCAATTTATAATTCCATCTAAAATGTAAAAATAATTCCTCACATCTGTTTCCTTGAAATTTTGTCAAACTGCTATACAAAATTTATCACGTTAACTTCCACTCCCTTGGATAGAAGATCAGTGTATCTATCTCCATGAGTTTATGGCTTTCAAATGTACATTCCCAACCTTCGCTTGCCTTAACCATTTACTTGTAACTTCTGGTGCGGGGCAACTGTCCGCCACTATCTTTTTCCCTTACTAATTACAGCGAATGATTAAAGAGAATGAAAAAGAAAATAGTTGAAGACGGAAGAAGCAACAGTAGTCGTACTGGGGAAGGAAGTCGGATGTCAAAGAGCAGCTTCTATGAGAATGCATTTCCTAATTTTGCCTCCTTGGCCTCCCAGCTTTAACTCAAGGGCGGCCCCCTGGCAGCTGTCGTGTATAATGTTTATAAGATGTCTAAAGCTCCAAAAAAAAAAAAAAAAACCCTCCTCCTTCGGACCTAAAGACTAAAGAGGAGACCTCCGTAGGTCGGCGAGTGTGGGGGAGCATCCTACTTGTTGGGTTTTTTTTTTTTCCCCTTGCTAGAAAAGAGCCCTTCTAGGGAACCACGCCTGTGAAGCTACCCTGAGGGATTAGTGGTGCTGATGGCACACGCACTTTGGACGAACAGAGAGGACGGATCTCTGTGGCCAGAGGAGCCGGAAGGCAACATTCCCGTGATCCGATAGTGGAGGAAACTCCCTCTGATGTATCCAATGGCTCCACTCCAGGTGTGGCCCACATCACGGTGTGAGAACATGAAAGTTAAAGGTCAGAAGGAAAACTGATAGGCATTTAGATGTACAGAACAGATTTCTGGCCAAAGGAGTGAGGAGATTTGGAAAGTGTGGAGGAGATCTTAAGGAGAGAACGGGGGTAGGAACCCTGCTAATTATGGATGACTCAGCCCGAATCATCCCTCAGTGGGGCTTGACGTAAACAGAACCAAAGAAAGATAACACGGACTCTGAGAACTGAGCTAGAATATAATTCACAGCTCAGATCTGGGCTTTCTGAGTGTTACTTGGGAACACTCAGTGTAGCAAAGTCTTTACAAATTCAGTTGGCATTAAAAACAACGATGTAAAGAAATAAGCCTGAACTTAAAATCCAAACCTAGACAAGTTTTCTGTCAAAATCAGTCTTTTTCCATGGGCCTTTAGTAGAACTTGGAGTTTCAACACAGTATTCAAACTATCCAGGTTGCAATTCCATCTTACTTGACGTTAGAGTTTAGATCTAGGATACCCCCACACCCCACTAATGTTGTGTGTCCAGAAGTGGGACTTCTAGATGGTTGGATCATGGATCTCTATACTGTCCTCATCTTTGGATGAGCTGAATGTGCTGCTCTGAGGTGTTACCTGGTCGGGGGTGGGTCATGGCTGGTGTGACCTGGAAGGATGCATTCTTATCCCCTTCTTTCCTTCCTCTCTGCTTCCTGGCAGCCATGATGTGAGCAGCTCTGCTATACTATGCCCTTGTGCCATGCCATTTCTGCCTCAGAGCCAACCATGGGCTGAAACTATGAGGTAAAACAAACCTTGTGGCTTTTAAGGTGTGAGGGTTGAGATTGTGTACCAGGGAAGAGGAAAGGAATGAGGACACTCAGCATACAGAGCACCAGGAAAATGTGGTCAGTTCTCAAGAGAAAAAATGTAAGTGCTAGATCTGCGGTGACCCGGATGTTAGAATGAGACTAAAGACCTTAAACAGCTACTGATGATTTGAAGTAAGTAGAAGACAAAAGTCTCCAGACTAGAAGTGGAAATTACAAGATAAATCAACTGGAAGTTCTCAAACTGAAAAATGCAAATGTCTGGAACAAAGGGACCAGTGGTCCAGGGACCTGTGGGATAACATTAAAAGCAGATGTTGATGATCTGATACTGATGCTGTTGGAGTTCAAGAAACATACAAGAAAGCGATTTAAAATATAGTTGAAGACCCTTTTGGCCCAAACTGCCATCTTCCAGTAATTTGCCAAAATGACTAACACAAAGGGGAACCCAGTATATGTTCTCCAGGCCTTTTAGAAAACATGGGGTGGTCTGTAATCCCAGCACTTGGGAGGCTGAGGCAGGAGGATCAGTGTGAGTTTGAGGTCAGTCTGGGCTACAAAAGTGAGCTCAAGGCCAGCCTCAACTGCATAGTGAGACCCTGTCTCAAAAAGACACACACAAAAAAAATCCGTGGGGTGGATTCTTTGGCCACATGCATGTGACTCTATAAAAGGGGTGATACTGTAGACATCAAGGGAATGGGTACTGTGCAAAAAACGAATGTCTCACAACTGTTACCATGGCAGAATAGGAAACGTCTACAGCATTACCCAGAATGCTGTTGGAATTCTTGTAAACAAGCAAGTTAAGGGCGAGATACTTTTTAAAAATTTTTTTAAAAAATTATTATTATGGCCATCTCAGCCTACCCTGGGAGAGGGGCTGGCACAGCATGTGGTGCTGGGGATTGAACTTCAGTCCCTGCAGCCGCCTAAGATTTCCTAAGCAGGTGCTTTAGACTGTTGAGCCATCCTGCTGGCCCAAGGGCAAGATACTTTCCAAGAGGATTAATGTATGTACTGAGCATATTACACACTCACCAAGTCATGATAGCTTCCTGAAATGTGTCAAGGAAAATGATTAGAAAAAGAAGGGAGTCAAAGAGAAAGGCCCGTGGGTTCAATGGAAATGCCAGCCTGCTGCTCCTGGAGACGCACACTTTGTGAGGAGCAACAGGAAGGACCCTGAGTTGGTGGAACGTGTTCCCTATGAGTTCATGGCATAAACTGGGGGTGCTGCTCTGTCATTCACCACCTAACTGGCAGCTTAAGTGTTGTAGATCCTACATAAAATTAAAATCGTCCTGTGTAGTAAGGATGGTTTTCTTAGTTGAACAGGTGTGTGGTGCCTTCTTACCTCAGAAATATTTTCAGCAGATTTTCACTGTAGTTAGTAATCATGTCTTGGTCTTTACGCTTCAGTATTTTTTTCTTGATAAAAGGTATTGCTGAGGTACTGTGCAGGTGTATCCCCAGATAGTCAAATATTTATAAAATATTTATATTGGCTTGAAGATCCTGTAACCCACCATGGGGAAAAGATGTATCCAAATAAATGGAAGTCACTTCAGAAATAAATGTAAGACCATTTAAGTTAAATAAATTTATTATTTATTTATTTTATTTTATATTATGGCTGGGTTAGCCTGCCCTGAGGGTGGGGCTGGCAAGCATGTGGTACTGGGGATTGAACCTCAGTCATTGAGGTTACCTAAGCTTGCCTAAGCAGGCACTTTAGACTACTGTGCCATCTTGCCCACCTTCAGTCAAATAAATTGCTTAAAGCATCAAATAAATAAATAAATAAATAAAATATAGTTGAAGAAATAATAGTTTTGAAAGTAAGCATATGTTTGTATTTCAAGATCCCTGAACCCCAAACAACAATAGCAAAAAAACCATTTTGTTCATCATAACAAAACTTTTTTCTCTCTCTCTGTTTTTTATTTATTTATTTATTTATTTAGGCTTTGTTTTTGGTCTTTTTATGTAGTGGCCTTGAACTCACTGTGCAGCCCACACTGGTCTCAAATGTGTGGCCATCCTCCTGCCTCAGCCTTCAGAGTGCTAAGGTTGCAGTTGTGTACCACCATGCATATAGCAAGACATAAAACCAAAAGGAATACATTTTGAATCGTATTAGAGAAAAATGGCACATGGCACAGAAGGGGAAAAGGGCTTTTATGACTGTGGGTTTCTTATTAGCAACTTGGAGACAAAAGGATGGCGACATAAAAATCTTCAAAGAAAAAGAACTGTTAACCCAGAACTCTACATCAAATAAAGATAACCCAAACACAGAAGAAGTAAGACACTTCCAGGTAAAGAAAAGCACAAAGAATTTATCACCTGCAAACCTCATTTTTAAAAATGTATGTGTGTATGTGTGTATGTATGTATGTATGTGTGTGCGTATGTATGTATGTGTGTATATGTGTATGTATGTATGTGTGTATGTATGTGTATATGTATGTATGTATGTGTGTGCGTATGTATGTATGTGTGTATGTATGTATGTGTGTATGTATGTGTTGTGTTGTATTTTAGGGCAGGGTCTACAGGGACTACAGAGTTTCACTACACACATGGGACTTGTCATGCTATTTTCAGCTTCCCAACAGCTGGGGTTACAGGCTGCGGCACCACACCCAGTCTCAATCGCCCTCTCAGTGCACCTCGAGGACAGGGCTGGCCACCTACTCTTGCACCTGCCTAAGCAAAACCTCATTTTTAAGAAATGTGAAAGCAAGTTCTGTAGAGGAGGATGATACCATCAGACCTTCGAAATTCTACAAATGAACAGTAGCAAAAAGGGCAGGCGTTGGGCCATATGGGATGGATTATTTTTCTTAAATTCCTTAAAATATATTTGACTAGGGGCCCAGCAGGATGGCTCAGTGTTCTAAAGCGCCTGCTTAGGAAAGCTGAGGTGGCTGCAGGGACCGCGGTTCGATCCCCAGCACCACATGCTGCGCCAGCCCTGCCCTGAGGGCAAGCTGAGCCGGCCATGAAAATAAATAAACAAAAGTTCTGAAACAAGAAAAAAAATAAAATAAAATAAAAAATTATTAAAATATATATATATTTGACTGTTGAAAGCAGGTATTATAAAATTATTTAGAAGGATTTTCATTGTATCTGAATATGTATAACAACTATACAGAAAGCAGGAGAGTTCAGGAAACTATGATAGGAAAGACTTTCATTTTACCTGATATGGTGAAATATGAGTTCTAAAGAGGCCATGAAAGGTTAGTTATGTACACTATACTCTCTGGAGCCACTATGAAAATTCCTAAAAACACTTATTTGCCTACAATCCACTCTGGTGCTGTAGCCACTCCAATTATCTAACTGTACCAACATTTGCCTGTATATATTTTCCCATCCTTTTATTTCCCCTTTTTATGTTATGTATTTACATTTGGAGTACATTTCTTTTTTTGTTTTTGTTTTTCTTTTTAAGATAGGGTCTTGCTATACAGTTCAGGCTGGCCTTGAGCTCACTTCTGTAGCCCAGAATGGTCTCAAACTTGCACCGATCCTCCTGCCTCAGCCTCCCAAGTGTTGGGATTATAGGCATGCACCACCACGCCTGGCTTACATTTCTTATAGACAGTAAATAATTGGACCCCATATTTTTTATCCAATCAGATAAATTTTGCTTTTTAATGATAGCAATTTCCATATTTATTTATATTTAATATGATTATTAATATGATTAAGTGTAAATGTATCATGTATTTTTAAAAACAGACTCATCTAGTTTTCTTTATCCTCTCTAGCTTCTTTTCTACTAATGCTATGTCTTCTGCATTGGGTTATTAGCTATAACACTTTATTATTTTAGAAATTGCTTTAGGGTTTCTAATGTGCATCTCTAACTTACCACATTCTATCTTCCATCGATATTATACCTTACTGGGGCTGGGAAGATAGCTCTGTGGCACAAGTGCTGGCCTGGCAGGTGCTAGGTTGTGAGTTCAAAACCCCAGCCCGCCAAAAAAAAAAAAAAAAAAATTTAAAGTTTGGGGCTGGGGGGATAGCTCAGTGGAGTAAGTGCTTGCCTGGCAAGCCCAAAGTCCTGAGTTTGATACCTGATATCACTAAAAAATATATATATATATATATATATATATATATATATATATATGCCTCGTCCAGAGTATGAGACGTTTCCAATAGTGAACTTGCATTTATTCCTAAACTTTGTGTTATTTTCATACATTTACTTTTTCATGTGCTAAGAAAGCCACTCTGGTTTCTGCTTTGGTTGAAGAACCAACTTAGGGTGGTGCTTCTCCCCATGACAGAATACTTACCTGTATACATAAGGCCCTGGGTTTGATCCCCAGCACTGCAAAGAATTACCCTCATAGCCATTTATACAGCAAAACTACTGAGATATGATCCCTATTGTTTGCATTTTAGGGTGCTTTCCTTCTTTGGGCAGATCTCTTGGTTTCTGCATGTCAATATTTCCCATAAGGTGGGTCTGCTGGTGGTAAATTATTTCAAGGTTTGTATATGTAAAAAAGCTATTTCAAGGCGGGCGTGGTGGCGCACACATGTAATCCCAGCACTCGGGAGACTGAGGCAGGAGGATTGGTGAGAGTTCGAGACCAGCCTGGGCTACAAAACTGAGCTCAAGGCCAGCTTCAACTGTACAGCGAGACCCTGTCTCAAAAAGACCAAAAAAAAAAAAAAAAAGAAAAAAAGCTATTTCACCTTTTTTTTGTGTGGTGTTGGGGATCAAACTCAGGGCCTTGCACATGGTAACCAAGCAACCTGCTCCTGAACCAAATATCATATAGCCAGCCCACATCTTATTTTGAAGCAGCATCTCATGGTATAGCCCAGGCTGATCTCAAAATCAAAGCAATCCTCCTGCCTCAGCCTCCCTGAGTGCTGGGATTACAGGCTGTGCCACCATACCTGTACTCCATCGCCAGGCGGGGCCAGCATGGCATGTAGTGTCAGGGATCGAACCCTGGCCCTTGTGCTTACCTAAGCAAGAGCTTAGTCAGCTGAGCTATATCATTGGCCTCTGTACTCACTTTTAAAAATTTTCTTTGTCTTTGTGATTGTTTTCCTTCTCCTGTCTCCTCTTTTCCCTTTCCCCTCTTCCTCCCTCTCCTTTTCCCCCTCCCTTTTATCCATTCCCTATTCCTCCCCCCTCCTCCCTCCTCCTCCCCTTCTCCTTTTCCTCTTCCCTCCTTTTCTCCTCCCTTCGTTCTTCCCCTCCTCTCCCTCTTCCTTCCCCTCGTCTTCCTCCCCTTCCTCTTCCCCTTCTTCCTCCCTCTCCTCTTCCCCCTCCTCCTGCCTTCCTCCTCCCTCTCCTCTTCCCCCTTCTCCTCCCCCTCTCCTCTTCCTCCTCCTTCCTCTACTCCTCTTACACGTGGAGCTTTTATGTATTTGCTTATTTCATTCTAAGCTCCACTTCTCTACTTTTTTAATATGTGAAATATAGTTACAGTAATTGTTTCAATACGACATCTATTATTTGTAATATCTGCTGTCTGCTAAGGCTTGACTTATTGTCATCATCACGGATTGTATTTCTCGTGCTTTTGGCATTTGGGAATTTTTGAAAGGATCCCAGACATGGTGAATTTTTCTCTGTGCAGCACATTCTAGTGTTCCTATAAAATGATGCTGCTTTTTGCTGGAGACACGGCTGAGTGACTAGCCTGGGCTAGACTGGGCTTTACTTCTACAATCTATTAGGCAGAGCTAGCCCAGTGCTGGATAGAAGCCTAAGGACCCCTCCCCGCGGAGTGGAGCCTCTTGGCGAGTGCCCCGCCCTTCCGAGAGGGAAGACTTCCGGTCCTTCACGGGGAGCAGCGTCACACGTGGGCGTTAGGCAACGGTACATCTTGCTGTTTTCGGTGGTTCTTTCCCCAGCCTTGGCCTGTTGCTTCACATACACGTGCTTATCATCCTCAGCTGGATTCTCAAGGTTTCACCTTTATACACGCCTGGAGTTTGCTTTCTGTTGGGCTCTAGTCTCTGAATCTCTGTCTTACAAATGGGACCTACCTCGATCTCCCCAGACTTCCAGCCAAATCTAAATTCAAGGACTGTTACTTCCTTTGGATGAGTTGAACCCTTTTATTATTATTAACAAGACACATTTTTTGCTTACCTATGATAAATTTCTTGATCATAAATCATAACATTGCTAATAAGATGGTATCCTTGTAGTTACACCATTCAGTGCCCCTGGAGTTGTGAGGTGGCGCTGCTGCCTGGGGGGGGGGGGGACTATTTCTAGGAGACCGATTTTTCTAGGTGACCTTTCTTTGTCCTTGGGGTTTCCTCCCACACATGCTGTGATCGGAACCCTAGGCCCAAGGCTGGCCTGTTGAAGCCTTCTCTTCTCCGCTGAGCTCCGTCCTGGCGCAGTGTCAGCCTCTATCAGCCAGTGCTCAGTGCTCCGCTTGCTCATGGGGACCCTTGGCTTCTGTCTGGATGTTTCCCACAGTCACCAATCCGGGGCAGTCGTGCCGGCTGTCACTCTCAGCTGTCACTTTCTGGAAGCGCCTGACATCCAGGGTGGGTCTGTCTTTCTTTTCTTTTCTCTCTTTCTTTCTTTCTTTCTTTCTTTCTTTCTTTCTTTCTTTCTTTCTTTCTTTCTTTCTTTCCGGGTCTGTCTGTCTTTCTTTCTTTCTTCTTTCTTCCTTCCTTCCTTCCCCCTTCCCTCCCTCCCTTCCTTCCTTCTTTCCTTCCTCCTTTCCTTCCTTCCTTTCTCTCTCTCTTTCTTCTTTCTTTCTCTCTCTCTCACTCTCTCTTTCTTTCTTTCTTTCTTTCTGAAATCTATTTGTTCTGGCTTTGGTTGTTTGAGCTGGGAAGACAAGCCCAGCCTTTGCCAAGTTCTGTCAAAGCACAAGTCGCCTTAATGACTGTAGAGCCTCTCTTTTATGGACACAGGCGGCAACTGGGGTTCTTGCCGGTTACATTGTGTTCCATGTGGTGTATGGTAAGGCTTTTATTCATAGTAAATTGCTTTGTCACGTTTGACGTTGGTTTTTGTTTGGTTGGGTTTTGCTTTGGTTTTTTTTTTTTGGCCTTTCTGAGGTAGTATTTCAGCATGTAGTTCAGCCTTGTTTTGGACTCACTAATCCTCCTGCCTCAGCCTCCCTAGTGCTGGGATTATAGTCATGTGCCACCCTACCTAGTGACACTGTTATTAGCTCCTCATCAGCATTTTCTCTCGTGAGAGTCCTCTTCACCCTGAGAGTGTGTCCCTCGGGAATAGGTTTATTTTTCTGTCTGCCGGATGATGCTCATTTCCCAGTTGCACAAGATTCCTATGGTGAAGCCCACTGAAGGTGAGCTTAGAAATACACAGACATTAGCTGTTCCTGGAATTCTCAGCTCCTAGGGAAGTGCAAATGCAAATGTAGTCTAAGCCCATGGGTGGTGCTGGCCCGTGTGCCCAGAACGGCAAGGGAGACTTCTTCAGTCAGGGCCTAAGAAATGCCGGCTGAATACCCTCACAGTCCTGCCATGTTGATAATTTTATTCACACCTGGGAAGTTGCCAAGCTTTATGCAGATAGCTAAGTTCCAAGTCCTGGCATTACCTAGGGTTTTTCTGTCTTTACTGGGGTATAGACATAAAATACCTAGATTATGAAAACTAGTATTTTCTTCAGGAATTTCAGAGCCAGTTTCCATATGTGTGTATCTACAACATTATGTCTAAAAGTAGATTTTAGGACCAGCGAGATAGCTCAGTAGAATAAGCGCCTGCTTGGCAAGTGCAGGGTCCTGAGTTCAATCCCTGGTACCACAAATATAAAAGTAAAAGCAAATTTTGGGGCTAAGAAGATAGCTCAGGTGTACAATGCCTGCCTGGAAGTGCAAAGTCCTGAGTTTGATTTTTGGTTCCACAAAAAACATAACAAAACAAAAGCAGATTTTTATAGGCATAGGAAGAAAAGATATAGTTGTCTAGAAGATGTCTATATATTTATGAAATATTTATAAAACATATAACATGGAGCCAGGGAGATAGCTCAGTGGTATAAGTGCCTGCTTGGCAAGCACAAGGTCCTGAGTTTAATTCCTGGTACTGCAAAAACAACAACAAAACCGCTTTATATATTTTTATTTATTATAAATGCATTTATGGTTTATGTCTATTAAAATGACTCAGGGTTCACAGGCAGACTGAGAGCTGGCTCTCTCTGGGTCCAGCTGACTTGGAAGTCCTTGGTCTTCCCAGTAAACCATGCTGCCTCCTTCGCGTGTGTGCAGCATACAGGATTCTTGAGAGAGGAATGAGGATGGGCTTTTCGTGGTCCTTTTGAAAGAATTTCTCCCCCTGGACTTAGCGCCTTTTTACTCTAGGAAGAGGGTGCTCACATGGTTAGACACGTGTACAGCCAGAAGGGCGTGTAACGGTGAGGACTGGCTGCACACGACCCCAGAACAGATGTGCGGATCAGCCGGATTCTGGTCAGGACATGGAGCAGGGTTAAAGTCACCGAGGCTGCTCTTTTCTGGCTTCGTGGGCAGCATGGCCCGTGCTGCGACGGACTGTTCAGTGCTGCCCTTACAGCATGAAGATGGCTGTGAACATCGTACAGATGGATCTGCAGGGCTCATGTTTATAATACGTTGTATTTACAAGGAGAGATTTGCACCTGAGCTGCGGTCAGCCAACTCCCACTTTTGAATCTATTCTGGGAAGAAACGCCAGGATCATACAAATGTCTCTGTGAGCGAAGGCTTCTCGGGTACACGCAGGTGCCCCAGTCGTTGTGTCAGGTAGAGGAAGTTTGGTTGGCCACTCTTAGAACTGCAAGAGAGAAACTAGGAGGGAGGGAGGGAGGGACGGAGGGAGCTCACTGTTCCACAGTCGTCCTCTTACTGCGGTCCTCTTACTGCAGACGGAGCGCAAGGAAAAACTAAACAATGTTGGTGCTAGGTTTTCCGAGGACAATTACAGTGTTCTGTGGAGCTTTTGAAGTGTTCTTGTCTTCCTAGAGCCTGGTGGGGCTGGCAGAAAGACCCCTCCAAAAATAAAATAAAAGTTTGGGTTTTTAGATTATTATATGTCAGGGAAGTTTGTGTGTTTTAAAGAAAGATTTTAAATACTTTGGTTCATTTTACTAGTTCAGTAATTTTTATTTTTCTAGGGAAGGGTCTACAGGGTGTTCAAGGTCTCACTGCTAGGTTGTACTCAGTGATCTGCTTAATTACAGCCTCCGCGCCACCATGGCCAGCGTCACTGGTAGGCTGAGCTCACCTGGGGGCAGCCCCAGGCCCAGGGATCAAATCCCCGGCCCCTGTGCCTGCTTGCAGGTGCTTTAATACACTGAGCTATTTGACCAGCCTCAGTAGTTCAGTAATTTTATAGAAAGGCAAGGTAGCTGGCCACAGGGTGGTTTTGTAGTTATACTCCTTTTCGGATGTCAGTTTCATCCAGCGTGCAGCAGGGGTTACAGGGAAGCCTCACGCTGACTGAACTCCTGTCGGACCGGGGTCTTCAGCGCTGCCTTCTCCAGCGCGAATGTCAAGTGCCTCCTTTCTTCCTCTTCCTCTTCTTCCTCTTGCTCCTCCTCCTTCTCTCCCTTCCCCCTCCCCCTCCTCCCCTCTTCTGTCTCCTCCCCCCTCCTCCAGGGGCCGGGGTTCGAATTCACACCCTTGCCCTTGCCAGGCAGGCACTTGTGCCATGGAGCTATCTCCCTGGACCCCTTTCTTCTTCTTTTTTTAAATCGCCAATACTTTCTTGCATAGCTGCTGCTGCAGCGTTTCTCTCCTGTGCTCTGCTCTCTAGTGACCACTCTATTTTTGTGCTGATAAAAGGCTAATCTGTTTTGATGTTATAATCCAGCATATCCGGCTTCCACATTTGAATAACAATTTCTATTTTTGGATGTGCAATTCATTCCCAGGTGTCAACCACCAGGGATTCTGAACAATCTCCATTGGGCTTCAGTGTTCACAAATCCAAAAAATATATAAAATGAGGTGTTTTTGAGCACACATCAAGCAGGGTGATGTATTGAAGGCACAATGCAGCACCTGAGGTGGATACTGACTGGAGTTTGCACGGCTCATTTGTTGGGGTCTGGGCTCACATGCAATATATTGGGAAGGGCCTCCAAGTCTCTCTCTGTCTCTGTCTCTCTCCTCCCTTCTCCCCCTCTACCCCATTCCTCCCTCTCCCTCCTTGTTTTTTTTTTCCTTCCCTGTCTCCC
>PVJA010037761.1:0-20221 GCA_004027025.1 Myocastor coypus | reverse complement strand
CAGGTTCTCTTATATCCTGGGTCTTTATTGACCTTGAAGGACTAGGGCCAAAATATTGGCTATCCTTATAGCCCTTCTTATTCTCCAATTGTCGGTCTGTTAACTTACATTCTCAACCCTCCAGCAGAAAAGCTTTGTGATACTATTATTCTATAACATAGATACTGGGCTTATCATCACTGGCTTTCTGAGTATCAAACACCTTTGACTTAGCTTGTAAATGATATTTTCTGACCATCATTGATATTCTAATAACTTTCCATACAATCTAATAACTTTCCATACAATCTGGTTCTTTATAATTTAAAAAAAAAATTCCTTTCTTTTATTTGCTATCTCAAAATGACTAACAGAAAAGAATAAAGCTGGGACTGATATTTTAACTTTCCAGGTGAGCTGATTGGTTGTGACATGATTAAAGACCAAACTGTGACTAATAGTCACCTGGTGAAGAGCTGGGAGTGGCGGTGCACTCCTATAAGCCCAACACTTGGGAGGCTGAGCTCAAGGCCAGCCTGAACTGCATAGCGAGACCCTGTCTCAAAAAGAAAAAAAAAAAATTTACCTGGTGAAAATGATTAATATATGAGCGTCTTTTATTCTAGGTAATAAAAGCTAGCTGTTTGTGCTTTTATTACATCAGTGAAATGATAATTAAATTCTCACAAATAGGTTTAAATTTAATGCCTTTTTCAGTTTACAGCAGGGAACCAAGCTTGACTTGTGATGGCGAGACTTTTTCTTTCTTCAAGTTATAAGTGGTCACTCCTCATATTAAAAGTTTGAAGGAAATCCAGTCTGTGAATGGCTGCTTTATGTTGCTGGCATCCAATGGTCTTACACGTCTGTGTTGGTCTGACTCTATCTGATTGCGTGTTGACCTACTGCCACCTGCAAACCATACCCCTCCACACCCCATCTAGATGGCCTGCTTTAGAATATCCTCTGCTTGCACTGTGCCTAGTTGGCCTATTAATAGTTGTTTTTCTGGTGTCCATTCTTAGCTACTGTTATGGTTTAAGTCTAGTTGTCCCCTCAAAGCCTCATGTAGTCATTGGGCAGAGACTTCTAGAGTTTGAGACTTGATCAGTGATCCCTGGGATTATGGGTTTTAGTATTGGTGGGATTATGGGTGGAAGTACTTCTGGGATTATGGGTGTAGCCTAAGGCGGGGGCTAAGGCAGAGAGCCTGCATGTAATATAAAGAGAGGCAGAGAGACAGACTTGAGCTCTAGCTGGTGCTGCTGCTCTGCTGCCGTGTTGGTTGGCTACCTCTGCTGCCATTTTGCTGCTGTTCCGCTGCCATGAACTGGATGCTTTCTGCTCTGTTCCACTCAGCCTTGGGCCAGCTGAATATGGACTGAAATCTCCACAAACTGTGAGCTAAATAAACCTTTCCTTCCTTCATTTTGAGTGTCGGGTATTTGTCCCAGCAATGAGCAAAAAGTAACTAAGACAGCTACTCTTAATCTGGCTTTATTTTTGCCTATTCCTTAGGAAGTCAGGTGACAAAAAGGCCAAAAATCTTGCTGCCAAGTAGATAATTATGTTACCAAGTCTCATCTTTTTTTTTTTCTTTTTTGTAAAAAGCTGAATAGTATCAAAGTTGTTGTATGCACATAGGCTGACAGTAGGATATCAGAGGAAAGTGGGTCTGAAAGGAAGAGGCAGCTCACCTTGACCTTGAGTTCAGCCACTCCAGGTGGGGACTCTCTTTCTCTTGAAGGTGTCTGTACTCCAAAAGTGCACAGCCTGGTGGAGGCAGAGAATCACGTCCTCTGCCCCTTAAGGCACTCACTGAAGAACAAGGCTGTTGTAGAGAGAAATTAGACATTCCCTTTGGAGTCTCTTAGAGAATTGTACATGACACTGTATACTTTTTTACACTCCTTGGACACATTCTGTTCTGAATTTCTGAATTTTCCTCCTTCCTTTTCTTGCTTTCTTCCTCCTCCCCTTTCTCCCTTCCTTCCATGATGCTGGGACCAGGACCCAGGGTCACGCCCTTGCTATGCCTCACCACGTGTTACACTTTCACTTCTGAATTTGTAAACAAATGGACATAAATTTTTCATCTCTACCTAGTGAGTGGTGCTAATGAAAATTATTCTGGTACGTATTAATTTTAGTTATTACAAACTTTACCTTTACTTCCTGGTTCTATTTCTCCCTCAGTCATCTGTGTTTTGAAATTCTGACCTAGTTCCTGAGACAACTATTTTTCCCAACAGAGTATTTTTTTTTTTTTTTTTTGATGAACAGTATGTAACTATGCATCTTAATATGCATATTTACCCCACGGAGTTTTTTTTTTTTTTTTTTTTTTTTGAAGAACAGTATGTAACTATGCATCTAGTAAGATATTTTTCTTAATACAGACTTAAAGTTTATTGTAAATATAAATTAGCAAAAATAAAAAGACTAAAAATCACCTTTGGTTTCACCTTTCCCAGATAAATACTCTCACTGTTTTGAAGGAATTGCATTTCCCCCCATGCATATGAAAAGCTAATGTTATTTTGTTATAGGGCTTAGGGGGTTAAAAAGGAAAGAGAGGATTATTTCTCTTCTTGCTTACATTTTCAGTTCCCTCAAGGTCCCCTCTTTAACAGACTGTCTCTAGAGTGATTCAGGATGCTGAAGCAGTTGATCACTGAATAAATCTTCTCTGACTCTGAAAATGTTACAGTATTATGCAGTGCACACAGCGTGGGTTGCAGCTGAGCTGCTCCGTGGCCAGAGATGATCTCTGGGTAAAGAAATTGCCTGGAATTACCCAGGGGAATTTGCATTTCAGTAGCGAAATAGTGAGTGCTGGAATGGAATTGAGTGGCTCGCTCCAGATTTGGGCCACATAAACCCTAAGCAAGGCTGGTGGAGTGTAAGATAAAAGAAATGTCCGTATTATTTGATTCAAGGAAGAGCAGGACACCTTATAAATGTCACTCGTTAGAAAGCCCCAGAAATGAGCTCTTTCAAATACATCACCTAACTGCTGGATGGAATGTCCTGGAAGCCCCACTTCTCTTGGAGACACCGTGACCGAGAAAGCCATGTCGCATGAGGTAACGTCTGCTTCTGAGAGTTTCAGAGCTTCAGACATCCGTCTGTCCTCTGAATGGAGCTTGGGAAGGGGGAGGTGGGTGGGGGGAGCAATAGCTTTAAAAACATCTTCTTCTCGTAATCTATTTCTCTAGCCCTTGAACAATGAGTGGTCAGTTTTATTTTTTTATTTTTGTATTTATTTACTTTGCAGAACTGGGGATTGAACTCAGGACCTTGCACTTGCCAGATGGGCACTTGTGCTCCTGAGCTATCTCCCCAGCCCTTGAGTGGTCAGTTTTATACCTCCATTCAAAAGAATAATTTCAAGCACTGGTGAGATAGGTCAGCAGACTAAGCACCTGCTTAGGCAAGTGCAGGGTCTGGGGTCCCATCCCTGGCACCATATCCCATATCTGGGGCACACTGAGCTGGCCACCGAATCTGGGTGTCATGGCACATTTCTGCAATCTCTGTGCTGAGGAGGCTGAAAACAGGAGAATCACTATGAGTTTGAGCTATGTGCTGAGACCTTGCACCAAATACACAAAAGAGTAATTTCATATCATTCTGGCCATTAATATAGTGTCACGAGACCCAGCCCAGCAAGTTGTACTCCATGTTTTCAGAGCTGAGGCTGGTGGCTACACTAGCACATGCTCAGCAAAGGTTCACTTTGTGGAGAAATGAGTGAAGGTGCATACTTAACGCTGACATAGGTCCAGCTGAAATGCAAGGGGCTGGCCACCTCCAGTGGGAAATAGCTTTGTGTGCCATTTTTGCTTCACGTGCCAACAACAGTAAACTTCAAGATATAAGTAACCCATACCAGTGTACTGGTTTAGGCCATCAACCTCGATTCAGGAACAGATGGGGGTACAAGGTAAGAAAGGGGTGGCAGATTTAAAAGTTTACATTCTTTTTTTTTTTTGTCTTTTTGAGACAGGGTTTCACTATGCAGTTCAGGCTGGCCTTAAGCTCACTTTTTATAGCCCAGGCTGGTCTTGAACTCGCACAGATCATCCTGCCTCAGCCTCCCAGGTGCTGGGATTACAGGTGTGCACCACCATGGCCTGCCTAAAAGTTTTCATTCTAAATGCCTTTGGTTAAAATATTTATTGTCTTATATATAGACTGACATTGTGCAGTCCACAGATTTTCTTGCTCAGCTGTGAAAGCCTTTGAGCTTGGGAAGCTTGGTGTGGTGCAAAGCACCTTCATACGCCCGACCCGCAGCCTCTGACTTGGGTGTGGGGCAGAACCTGAAAATGTCCAAATGCTCTTCAGAGGAGCCAGGTATAAGTGGACTGCAGCTAGGCGCTTGGGGCCCAGTGATGTGAAGGAAGGGATAATGTGGCTTTTTCATTTTTCTATAATTTATGTGAACCATTTAGTCTTAATGCCCAATTACTATGCAGTACCATCACAATTACCACATGTATGTTGTTAAATATGTGCCCGATTAACTTTATTACAGGTTATATCTGAGAGAGCAGTAACTGTTCTACATGGGGTCTCAGTCTTCAGAGAGTTTATGAACAGAATATTAGAAACATAGCAGGAAGCACAGCTCAGGCCCAGAATTTAGTATTATGGCTTTTGAAGGATTTCAAGCATAACTCTGTGGGCAAAGTTTCAATTGTAAACGTTTTGTCATCACTTAAAGAATATTTTCTAATCTGGTAGATTTTTGTGGTTATTCCTTTTGTGGTCCTTGGATTTCATCTCCTTCTGATAAGCTCGGAGAAAGGAAAAAGGGGATCCGAAAGCAAGTGGAAGAAGCCAAATTGTGCAGAGAGGCCAGTCTCTTCTCAGGCCACCCCTTGTTGACCTCGTGTCAGAACACACCGCAGGGCCATTGGCCCGCGTGCTGGAGTGTGGGCCACGGCCAAGAACACTTGAGCAAAAGCGACTGAATTTGGAAATCCATGCCAAGGAACGAAGAACATTTTGTTTAGAGACTCCCTTCACTCCGCCTTCACTGCACCAGAGGTTCCAGGGCACCGTCTGGTCACAGCATTTACACTAGTGGGCAGCCCCTGGCTGACAATTGCTTTTGATTCAGATTTTAGCCAGTTGTCACCATCTTATGCCATCCTAGAAAAAATCTAAAAGCTTAAAAGGCAAGCTCAAAGGATAGTGTGGATAAAATAGGTATATTATAGAGCAAAAGATATAAAGATTCATCCTTTTATTTATTCATTTTTTAAAAAGATTCATTATTCTAAATGTTGTGAATGAGCAAGGAAAACCTTGCCTAAATGGGAGTTAGGATGGGAGTTAGTAGGTGACTTGACCCGCCCCTACAGGAGCTCGCAAGGGCCAGGCTTCCCTTGGGTCCTGCTGTCAATCACTAGTAGGCATTCGTTCTTGAATTACTCAGCCACTAATTGACAGGGACCCTGTTAAATTTAGTGAACAGCTAGAGCTCCAGCACCAGAACTGGAAAAATAATTTTTTTCTTTTCTTTTTTTTTTTAAATAAAAAAATTGTATTTACTTAGAAGCATTCAGAATGTCAACAGTACAGTTGCAACTTTTTGCAATTACAGAGTGGTATTTAGTTAACAGAACAACAATTGTTTTGCATAAGCTGCATCAGAGACAACTGAAGATGAAAAGCTACCATCCCCATATATAACTAGTTTGTCCTGTGCACCAACAAGAACCTGCTTTAAATTTCCATGTCAGTTTACAACCCCCATACTGTACCAGGCAAGGTTAGAGGCTATTGAAAATACCACCAGGACAGGGCTATCTAAAGACACATTCGGTAGTGTGTTGACACCATACAGTTTAAAAACAAATCTTACGCAGCCTACATTTCAATTATTTTTTCTTCAAAAGGAGTGAGTTGTGTACAGGGGGGTTAAATGCTTTATAGATAAGGAAAAAAAAAACTGTGCTAGAACTTACTCATCACCATCCTCTTCTTCATCCTCCTCATCCTCTTCATCTTCTTCCTCCTCTTCATCCTCATCTTCCTCCTCCTCCTCCTCTTCCTTCTTTTTCTTGCTTTTTTTCAGCCTTGACCATTCCCTTTTTTGCTGCATCAGGTTTTCCTTTAGCCTGGTAGGCAGCAATGTCCTTTTCATACTTTTCCTTCAGCTTAGCAGCCTTTTTCTCATATGGCTGCTTGTCATCTGCTGCAGTATTATTCCACATTTCTCCACGTTTCTTTGCAACATCACCAATGGAGAGGCCAGGATGTTCTCCTTTGATTTTGGGGCGATTACTCAGAACAGAACAAGAAGCCTAAAGGAAGCCTCCTGAGTGCACTGGGATCCTTGAACTTCTTTTTTGTTTCTCCTTTAGGAGGAATAGAAGTTTTCAATTCTCTTGCATAATGAGCCTTGTCTGCCTTTGCCATGTCTTCAGATTTTCCTTTTCCTTTAGCAGACATGGTCTTCCACCTCTCTGAGCATTTCTTAGAAAACTCTGAGAAGTTAATGGAAGCAGTGTCTGCTTCTTCTTGTGACTCCTCTCAGCAAGTTTGCACAAAGAATGCATATGATAACATCTCAACTCTCGGCTTCTTCGGATCTCCTTTGTTCATGTCTACATGGAGGAAGCAACGAGTCTTTACAAGGGAGGTGACCTCCTTAAGCCACTACCCCCTTCAGCTATGGGCATTGGGCATTTATCCTTTATCAAGAATGTTAGTTTTGCATCGGGGTGCCCAATCTGACCAGAAACACTGAAGTCTTTTTTTAGGTCTATGATCACCAAAGTGTAACACAGAAGCCTGGTGCCGAAAGGTGCTGAAAAGAGATTACTCTCTTGAGCATGTACTGGGGGACGGGCTCTAAGTGTCAGGATGCTCTAGAGTTCAGGTTGCGGTGACCCTTCTTTTGAGAACCTGTGGTTGTCAATACCAGTGAATTTAAGGAGCAAAAGAGATTAGTCAAAGGCATTTCACTGCAATAAAGCCAACTCTATCTGATTTTTGCTGTCGTCTTCTTCCTTTGACATTTTCTCTGAGTCTAGTTCAAGCATCAGCTTCTCAGAAGGTATCGTGTCTGTCTTGTTCTTTGGCTAGTCCTGTGACAGTGCCCTACTAGTGCTCTAGTGTGATCTTTTTTATTGTCTGTTAATTATTTTGTGTGTTTATTTCTTGTCTCTTCCAGGAGAGTGTCAGCTGCTAGATAAGTGGGGGAGGAATTCCTCACTTCTTCAGTTCCTAGTTTGGGAAGCGCACATGATGGGAAGCAGCAGGAAGCACATGGCCATTTTTCTAGAAGACCACTGGGTGCAGCCACTGATTCTTGTTCTAGGAAATATGTAAAGGACTGCAGTTTAGTGGGAGGGGGCTGTTTGTTCTAGATACTGGTCATATTAATTTAATGCAGAATATTCAACACACTGAACCTTCATTTCTAATTAAGCAAGAGATACCCAGAATGCTGGAAACATGCCAGACCACGACCGATCTATATTTTTGTTACTACAAAGTATGACTCTTTAAACAATTCAATTCAGCTCCCTCCATTTGGAATTCCTTTTCTATTAAGTGGAGGTATTAGATTATACAGCTTCTAGATTTCTGGTATTTCTAAGATTTTTATCAATGTTTTAAGGCCTCTGTTGTAATCATGAATGTTTATTTTACAGTCTTGTAGCTATCCATGGAATATACAGAAATTGGATTAGCCACTGCTTTTTGAAATTACATTTCCAATGAACAATTTTTATTGTTTTTGCCTTTTTGGTAAAATTAGAAAAATATTTTGTAAATAGAATATTTAGGTCATTGAAAATTTCTACTCAAGTTGAAGATTCAAAGGAAGACATTTAAAACTTATCAAGTGAATCTTTCTAGTGATCTTTATGAAAAATACTTTATATCATTTTTATGATTCCATTTAAAAATTTTATCTGTAATTAAAAAAAAACCTCAAAGTTACAGAGCTATCAAAGAGACTAAGAAATGAATGTGTAGAATAAATATGTTTGTCCTGGTAAAATTATAGACAGTATTATAAATGCTCTACCTGCTTAATCTCTGATTATAGCATTCTAAGTGGAAAGGTCCTTGAGGAAAGACGGGACAAGCTGTGTCATAACGGCTGAGACACAGAGCTTCATGTGCACATTCAGGCAATAAGTATCTTAATGTGATTCCGGGGTGTAGAGTCTGGGACTGTGGCCTTGCAGAGAAGCAGTAGAAGCTGTATACTTTCTGTCTTCCAAGCATTTGCAGTCTGATGTAAGACTTGTATTCCTTAAACAGCATAGCATCTCCTAAATGCCATATTTATTTATTACAGTCTATTAGTTAAATAAGTAAACACACCCAACCAAGCTCTTGTTTTAAAGAACAGAAGATAAAGTAATAGCCTTGCAGTTTTCTGCTAAAAAATAATTGAAGTTCTGCTTAACCTGAAAATTTTACTTCGGCTGCCTGCACTGTGAAGCCGGTGATTGATACTCTGATAACTCTGGGCCTGCCCAGATTTTTTAATTTCTAAGCTGAACACAGTGCAGCGTTTGTCTGAAGGAAACATCTTTGCATTATCTTCTGAATGCAAATTCATTTAAAAGCCAATCAGAAGGAAAACAGGACAGAGAAAAGGCAAACAAAACATTGCGATTTTTTTGAGGGCCTGGACTTGAGTCTATTTTCAGGTACATGTCAAAATTTTATATATGTTCATGCCCATTTTACTTTGTTTAATTCTACGTTCTCTATTTTTAGTTCTTAAGTGGAACTAATTTGAACAAATCAACACAGTAGTACAAAGCAGCTCCTATTTTGAAAATGTGGTAAGCAACCATCACTGAAAAATGAGGGGGATTGTGGAAAAGCCCCCTACCGATGGAATATTTTCCTCCCTTGACCCTCCTATTATCAGATTTCATTCGAATCTTTTCTTAGGAATTTTCTATAGACAGACATTTTATCTGGGTTAAAATGTTACTTGGGAGAGATGCCAAACAAGCCAATTTGTGTTAATGTGTTATATATCTGATTAATTCATGGTTGCAAACACAGTGCCTCAGGGGTCAGACAGGGTGGCCAGGGTACCCTGGGCAGGTTGCTAGCCCTGGCTCCTCTAGGGCCAACTGTGTGTGACCCACTCCTGCTGATCAGAAGGATGAGGGCCTAGACAACTTGAAAATCTCTCTGCTTGCCCTGATTTGGTTGGGTTCATGGGTTTGCAGTTTGCTGCTGCTGTATTAAGTGCATTAGTACTGCTATAGCTCCCCAGTAGGTCCAAGAGAAGGTTACCGTTCTGAGGGTTCATACTGAGGGCTGGGGTGAAAAGAGCCAGGTATACTTCTCAGCTTTCTGTTACTATAAGAAAATATTTGAGGACATCAATTCCAAAGGAGGAAAGATTTTGGCTTATGGTTTCAGAGATTTCAGTCCCTGATCACTCAGCCACTTTGCTTTAGGCTGGAGGCAAAGCAAGTGTGCCACTGTGGGGTGGCAGTTGGGAAACAGAAAGGGACACGAAGGGGTGCTTCTCAAGACACACCCCCGGTGACCTCGCTTCTTTCACCAGGTGCCACCTCATAAATGCCCCGGGACTTCCCAGTAGCAGGACAGGCTGCCTGTCAAGTATTCAGCATGGGGGATTTTGAAGGAATTTAGAGTTTAAATTGTGAGATGGGGTACGAGATATGGGAGCCCCAGTGTAGGGCCCAGCAGAGTACAGAGTAAGAGAGGCAGAGCTGTCTGCACTGGAGCCATGTTTCTTTCTTTCTTTTTTTCCATTCTGCTTGGGTTGGGATGTCTAGTGAGCAGGAGGTTTCTCCCAGCTGCAGAAAACGACACTTACAGTCCTCTGATGTGGGAACTGCTGCTCTTTGGAGGATTCTGTATCAGTTTGGTTTTGGAGATGCTCTTTTGCAGGGGGAGGTAGCAGGGTCTTGCCTTATCAGTAAGCAAACGAGCCCGGCGTGAGGCTTCCTGGCTGGTTTCCAGCAAGAAGCTTAGCAGTGATGTAAAGAAACAGGAAGGCACCTCCAAGAGTGTCTCCCCAGCACAGGCACTGCAGTCAGCCAACAGCGGGCCTTCAGGAGAAATGCAATCTTTTAATTCAGGACCAAAAATATCATTTTTCCAATGGGTCCCAAGAGTCTGCTGCGAACAGCCTGACACTTAGGATGAGGTGATGCCGTCTATGCCAGATACAGAAAAGTCTCATGGTGCCACCAGCTGGGTCTCAGAGGGGGGCCTGCCCTCCCCCACTCCTCTCCCGGGTGCAGGTGACTTTGAGAAGTGGCGTTCTGACACGGAGCCTACCAGGGCGGCAGAGAAAATTCTACACGGCAGGCGTGAGGGCAAACGGAGAGTATTATTATCTTTACCATGATTAGCCCCGGCCAAGAGGCTTATTTGTTATCTGCAAGTGGAAATGTAGGGCGACAGGAAGCCCGTGGCTCAGACTGCTTTTCCCCGCGTGGGCCGGTCATTAGGGGGAGCTCTGTGCTTGACTAAGATGCACGGCTGGCTTCGTTCAGTCACATCTGAGAATTTCAGAAATTTCACCGTGCTCATTTTGGATTCTTTTTCATGCCATGGCTTTCTCCCTGAAGCAGCAAGTGATTGCTTTAGGATATTATTTCAGGAATGTGTATGAGAAGACACTGGGGCGGAACAAAACACAACTCATTGATGTTGATCTTAGTGTTCTGGAGGAAGAAGAATCTCTCGTGTGAATGTGAGAGGGAGGAAAGAGGAGAGGAGGAAAAAGAGAGGGAGAGAGTCTCTTCCCCACATGAGAAGGACCACGAATGCACTTGACCTGTGTGTGAGACTACGGGCTGAGTCTCATTGTGAGGACTACCACCTTTCCTTGTCACATGACACTGATTAGAGTCCTAGAAATTATTGTCCTATAGCAGCTGACGGCCGGCAGATCAGATGCACTTAACTTAAGGGCACTCGACGATTTTTAGGGCAGCGCCAGGTCGTTGACAGTGAGTGGTTGGTGTGATTGCATCCACAGCCAGGGTTTTGCATGCTCCTGTCCGTTTGCGTGCTGGCTTTGGTGGGCTGAATGAATCCTCCGTGAGGATGAGGGTCTGGAAACCTCAGGAGCGGCAGCCGTGCGCAGCCTCGCCCACAGACACTCCCTGCGCGCTGCGCTGCCTGCACGGTGAGGCCAGCCCAGACCCCGGGGCCTCCGTCCTCCCCTCTTCTTCTTCCTCATCATCTCGTGCCCGGAGCCCTCCAGCCACTCTTTATTCTACTCAGTTAGGAAGAAATGGGAGAAAGGAAAAGTATGTGAGACTGAATATGCCAACCTACCGGCTGTTTTTGTTTAAACAAATAAAACCCCAAAATCTTTGGCTGAAATGAAAGGTAAGTTCTGTTTGGGGATTTGATGACCCAGACAGTCCTAGATCCCTACTATCATAAGCTATGTGTCTATTTCCTAAATACCAGTATCAGCAAAACTTCACAAGCGTTGGGGTGCAGTAATAATATTTCTTTAAAATACTTAGGAGAAGTGAAAGTCATTTCAAAGGACTTTAATTGCCATGGTGTGATTCCACTTCCCACTTAACTTTTTTTTTTTTTTTTTTTTTTTTTTGCCTCAAGGTCCCCTCTGCAGATTGTCAAAGGCATGATTTAGGTTTTTGGAAGCGGCTGATGGTGGCATAAATCTGGCCAGACAGGGTGGTTGCTATGGAACTGGCAGTACACTCTGTGAGCCCGAATGTCACCGGGAACATTCCCGAATGAAGCGGGTAGGCACTGTGGACGTCCTGAGCAGGGCAACTAGACAAACAAAGGGGAAAGCGTGGATTCGTGTGCTTAGCCTAGAGACGTATATTCCAGCATGACTTTGTCCTTCATAGGGGTAATTTTAAAAGGAGTCTGGCCATTGTTCCTAGAGGTGGGGCTTGGGTTATCCGGTCTGTAGATGCACTGCTGGTGTATAGCGTCACAGCACGGAAGTCTCTCCTGATGTCTTTGTGTATAGTAAAGTTTCAGGACTACTATAACAAAGGCAGAAGTACTGCTTTAGACCCAACAATCCTAGTCCTATAAGGTTAGCATAGGAAAGGGGAGCTACTATGGGGAAAGAAAGGGAGAGAGAGAGAGAGAGAGAGAGACAGAGAGAGAGAGAGAGAGACAGAGACAGAGAGAGACAGAGAGAGACAGATGCAGAGAAACAGAGAAATACCAGTGAGCCACAGAGAGCTCACGCAAATTGTTCAAGGTCACACAGCAGCTAACAAGAGGTTTGAGTAAGAGACAGAACCAGCCCAAGTACCCCTTAACTTGACTGAAAATTAGTATTCTTTTCACTAAATCAGGAAATGTAGATTTTTCATTTCCCTGTCAAACCGTCCCCAGACATCATTCATTATAATCAGTCATGAACAGAAAGAGTTTAATTCCCATTTCTTAACATTTGCTAGGGTTTCTCTTCACCTGTAGTGTCTCCCAGCTGTGAACCAATACTAGCTGCTACCCTCATACTTGATGAAGACACTGCTTTCTCTGAACCACTCTAAGAAACCAGAAGACAGCCTCTGCCCTGTGTGCAGGACAATTCAGATGTCACACTCTTCAGAGTTCACATTATTGTATACAGAATGCTGTATCACATCTTATACCAATGTTAGTTTTCCCATTGTTTATAGGTTAAACTTTTAAAAATTTGACAGTATTCACTATTTTTAAAGAAGATTTTCATCTAGAAAAAAAAAGAAGCTCTTAAAGAGGTTTTTCCTTAAAGATTTATTTCTAGTTAAGAACCCTCGCTGTTGCTTTTTGAGGTACAGACTTTAGAGTATCCCAGCAGACCTTGTTGGTGGACCCTGACCCGCAGGCTTTTTCAGGTTAGGACTGGAATCGCACAAGTCAGTGAAAACAGGGGAGACTCCTGGAAGCAGACACAAGCAGGCTTCTGCATTGTCTGAGCCCTAGATTCCTTGATGATTAAATAGGCCTACTAAACCTAACCTCATAGAGAGACTGTTATGACCAAATTAGATTCAGGGTATGCACGGTGAGTCCTAGCACTGACACAGAGGAGAAATCCAATGTTGGTTCCTTCTGTGTTTGTGGTGGGTAGAAGAGGTGGGCTGGGCAGTGGCCACAGTCTGGGAACTTGTAGCCAATAGAAGCTATAACCAAATGCTGAAAATAGGGAAGGGAAGCTGGTAGAGTCTAAAACGTATGGTATTTTACCTTTATCAGAAGTTGCAAGAGGGGCTAGTGAGATAGCTCTGTGGACTAAAGCATCTGCTTAGTCCAGTGCAGGGACCATGGTTCAATCCCTGGAACCACATGCCACACCAGCATCAGAATGATTCGGTTCAGCTGGGTGGTACAAGTTGGCCACCAGTTGCCAATCTACCACAGTGGGCTTATAACTGGGTGTCATGTTGGCTGGTGACACCTGGTAGAAGTGGTGGGTCACTGAAGATGTGGCCTGGAAGGTGTATACCTCTCTTTCTCCTCCCTTGATGGCTCACTTCTGCCTGTCTGCTACCAAGAACTGTTTCTTCTCCACTGTGCTGCCCCGCCTTGGAGCCTGATGACTGTGGACTGAAACCTCACAAACGGTGGATCAAAATAAACCATTTCTCCTTTAAGTTGTGAGTACTGGCCATGATGTCTTAGCAATAAGGAAGTAAGATGGAGATGAACGTCAATGTTCCTTTTCCTGCAATAGATGTAATTTTTTCACTTTGTCATATGTATCAGTGTTTTACTAGAGAAACATATATAGCACAAGATATACCAATGCCTGAGAAGTTGTAAGATTGGCTTATAATGGTCAGCCACAGAGTTGGAGGAGGAAATGTGCAGAAGATGTTTGCACGCTGGAAGCTGAAGGTTTCAACTCAAGGTCTGAAGCTCATAGCAGTGTTCTATGAAGGTCCATAGCGGGAGGCTGCCTGGTCTTCATTGGAAGGCTGAAGAATCTATACCAGAAGGCTGAAGAGTCTAAGGAGGAAGCTGAAGAGTTTGCGCTAGAAGCCAGGAGATGATTTCCCAGCTGAAGGTGAAGCCTGGAGCTCCTCTGAAGAGCAGAAGCCAGTCTGTCCTTTATTTCTTCTTTATACCACCCAGGTGATGAGCAACTCTAGGGCAGGTCCTCTGCACCCTACAGTGGAGAGTTGCTGAGCTGATTCAGTTAAGTTTCTAAACTTGTCAAGTTAACCCACTCAATCAATCATTACACATATTATTGTACTTTGTAGATTGCATTTATCCAGTTTGTTCTCTGAATTGCTTTCATGTTTATAAAACCTCTATCTTTCTAGTTTGTAATTATTTTCATAACTGTCAATGCTTGAGGCAAATTTCTCTCTGGTCAAGTTTTACACCCTCCTTTGTCCTCTAAATAATAATATTGATACATGCCACAGTGGTAGACCATTTAATTTTGGCCCAGTTACCTGAGAAATATAATGGAGAAATACTAAGCCATTTGTCTAAATGCATTGTAAAATCATAGAAGCAGCAAAGGTTAGAGAGGGCCAAGATCATAAGAAAAAGGTAAGTCCAGAGTGCCCTTGAGGGATAGGCCTTCGCTTACTGAGAAAGGCACTTGGGTGCCTGCAGGCTGAGCAGAAGGGGCCTGAGTGGTTGAGATGCAGATGTCTCTCACAGGTCCGGGTGGATGGCTGGTGTTCAGGACCACCAAGGAGGAGGACTCCAGTGTAGGATCTCAGCTAGCTGTGCAGCTAATCTCTATACTCTGCTCTTCCTGTCAGCACTGCACTTGGCATTAAACACAGGTACCTGCAACAGGTTGCCCTGGTTCCACTATTCTGAGCAACAACTGATACATAGTTGGAAAAAAGGAAGTTATCACATAAGGGAAGTGAGCATGTTTCCTAGGGGCAAGTCCTCCTAGAGCAAGTCATGATGATTTCATCAACCTACATGATCAGAGAGAGGTTAAATAGACAGAAATGAAGGATGGTCCTATAGGCCTCTGAACAGAGTTGGGACAAGGTGGCCAAGAGCTTGAACATTTGTGGAATATCAGTGAAGAGAAATTAACCACTGCTGGTTAAATGAAAGGGCAGTAGTAGTGGAGCTCACACCAACACAATGACACTTCCACTCACAGTTTGTTGCATGATTCTTGGGAAGCTGGCCATGATGGTGTTGCCATCAGATGCCAAGTTCATTAATGGAAGAAAAAATTTGCCAAATGCTTCTGTTTGGGAACCAAATTGTCTGTGAACAAAAGTGTTTGTGAGCTAAGGTTTTACTGTTTCACTATCTTCCACTGAATTGCTTTAGAATGCCATCATTGGGTATAGTGTATTTTAGGGTTGGAGTAGTACAGTATGGCATGCATGACAATAATTGCAAATTTTCAAGGGTAAAATTTTGGGGGGATTCCAATGTTGAAGAGTACATGACTCTGAGAGGTAAAAGACAGCTTTATTTGTTTTCTTTCATACATGCAACATTGTTGATATAGTACATGAGTGTCACTTATAACTGCTTTATCGGTGAAAGACAGGGAAGGGAGTCAAGGGCCAGGTGTCTTGATTCTAACTCAAAGTAACTGAGTAAAGATTTCCAGTGCATATCTGTATCATGTCCTCTACTCAAATGAAGCAAGGAAGATATAGTATCAACCTGAAGACTCAAAATTCTTTAAAGAAAATCGTTATTTGGAAATATTGCAAATTTACAGAAAACTTGCAAGGAGTAGAATAATTACTCAAAGAATATCTTAAAGTCTGTATCATATTTGTCAATTAACATTCTACCCCATTCTCTTTCTTCATTGTCTGTCTGTCTGTCTGCCTGTCTCTATAATTTTTTATATATGCCTATATACTCATACTATTTTCTGAATCATTGAAAGGTAATATACATATAGTATTGTATTTATCCCTAAATATTTCCCAGCAAATTATTATATTTTCCTTATATAATCCCAGTACAGCTTCAGCTTCTGCTTTAGGAAGTTTGAGAGTTGAATACTTTTTGTCTAGACTAGAATCCATGTTTTAATTTTCCTAATTATCCCAGCAGTGGCCTAGATGGTACCTTCCCTTAAAATACAGGATCCAGTCTGACTCACACATTGTAATGAGTTGTCATGTCTGAGCCTCCTTTAATGTGGAACATTTTCATAGCTGTCTTTTTTGACACTGGCATTTTGGAAGAATCCCGGCCCTTATCTATTTCCTAGTAGAACATTCTTTGTTTTGTCAGGTGAACTCTCATGCCTAGTTTCTGGTTAACTCGAATGTCTGTTTTCCAGCATGCTCCATAGCAGGTCCTGTGACATAACCAGGCAAATGATAGTGGGCCTCTGCCCTCTCAGCTGATGCTAATTTTGATCATCTGGTCAGGGTAGTGCCCGAGCTTTCCATTATGTAAGTCATCATATTTTAAGACCATGTAGATATTCTGCCATGAATTGATTGCATTTTGCCTAGTTTTAATATCCGCTGATAGTTCTTGTCTGATGCACTCTTCAACCTAATGCTAATATGTACATTTTTCAATGATCAATGTTAGGTAGTCATATGATCATGGTTTTAGAATATGGGTAACTTATATCCAGGATCAGCTTTGAAAATATAGAGTTCTCTTTTTCTTCTTTAGTCTCAGACACTGAGAGTTCTGAAGTTTGGTCCGCTTTTTCTCTTAGTGTGACAGCACATTATGAGACTTAGATGAGCTGCTACCACCCTCCTTTTTACAAGACCTGTCTTTAGCCATCTGGTCTTGGGGCTCAGTACAGGTGGAGTAGACTGGGACTCCTTATAGGGCTCAGAAATCAGTTTTTTGTTTTTTTTACCCATTTTCTCCTTCTTTTCCCCTCACACTGGATTGATCTGCACTTGAGTTTTCCTTTACTTAACTTGTTAAATAGCTTTTCTTCTCCTGACCCCTAGTCCTGGGGGTAGGAAGGGGTTCAGTAAGGAGGAGAGACACTGCCACTTGAGTATTGATGAAACAGTATGTCGAAAGGATAAATAAATAAATAAAAGAAGCCACGCAGCCAACTCCGCGGAGCTCGCAGCCGGGCCCCCTGCCAGGAGTTTGCACTTTGGGCCCACAATTCACGCATTACCACAGGATAGGCAGGAGGGTAGCAGGGCTGTGCCTCTCTGCCTCAAGGGGGGTTGCTTTCCCTGTGGCAGAAGCTATCTGTGCTCCCCAGTAAGCCCAGGAACAATCTCCACTTATTATACCAGCTCAGAAACCAGGACTGTTTGCAGCCTCACGCCGCCAAGACACTAACCCTCACTCATTACCGTCACTGTGGGGATTTATCTGCGCCATGCGCTCCTTGCATGGGGCCCACATTTTCATCCAGTAAAATCACAGGTTGTTAACTCAATATATACAGTGAAAACAGCATGAATGATGGAACCTTTAATCCTTATTTCTCAAAATTAAATTTCCACTTTATCCTTCTCCCCTTTTCTCTCTTTTAAAAAAATTCTTCTCAGTGCCAAGCAGAATAGATGTCTTCGAGATCTTAGCTCTAAGCAGATTCTATGATATTTCCATTCCATTACCAGGTACCTTTGCAGATCCAATTTCTGGAAGGACTGATTGTATTTCTTCCCCTGGTCACTTCCCGCGTGACTCATGAAAAATTAACATCACCCTTGTCACAGAGAGAGAGATGGCCTCGTTGACAGAGTACATTTCAGCAAATGGAGTGAAAACTTTATGTCTGACGAAACTTGCACCTGCAGTACCAGAACACGAAAACACACTCACACCTGTCTCTTTTTTTAGTCTTGTTCTGTGAAGAGATTTATTGCATTGGGATGGTTTGGGGTATTAAATCAGATACCAGCAATACTGAATCAAACTTCAAGGACAGGATTTGTCAAAGACTGGTGAGAGAAATTAAGATCCTTTTGTGGACATACACAGTATTATAGATTACGCAGAAAAATATGGTTAAGGATTATACCGAAGGTATTCAGCTTCCTTAATTTTTATTGTTTCAGTTATAAGTCCATAAAGGGAGAGGGTTCAGATCAACATTGGCTGTGAAGGTGTTTTATATGCACAGAGAACAATTGTCTACTTCTTTTTAAAATTTTAGAGATGCATGGGTACACTTTTTAAAGTACCATAGCTCTGAGTACCAGCGTATATCTGTGCATATATATGCATGATTGATCATGTATGTACTATGTGTGTGTGTATGAATTAAGGACCAGGTTTCCATGTTTTACATGAAGTATGGCATAGTGGTTAACAGGTCAAAATCTGGAGGTAACTCGGTGGACCTGTCCCACCTGCTAAGTCACCTTGGTGAAGTTCTTTCCTTCTCTATTTGTAAAATGCTAATCACAGCCGGGCATGGTGGCACAGGCCTGTAATCCCAGCACTGGGAGGCTGAGGCAGGAGGATCGGTGTGAGTTCAAGACCAGCGTGGACTACAAAAGTGAGTTCAAGTGCAGCCTGAACAGCATAGTGACAAAAAGACAAAAATAAAATAAAATATAAAGTGCTGATCATGAGCCCTCTTTGTGAGGCCCTCCTGAGGGCTGAACGTGGTGACATGCGTAGAGTGTCACAATAGTGTCTGGGATATACTAAATGTGCAATAAGTGCTAGTTGGCATGAGGTAGCTTTGCATGAAACAGATTAATTGAACCTTGGCTCATAGGGTCCTAATTGGAAACCACTATTTTGGAAAAAAACAAAACAAAACAAAACAAAAAAACAATTAAATACTCTAGCTCAAATGAGATTGATCTACATTGATCATAAAAATGGCCAGGATACTATTAAATGTGATGCATTCATTTCATGAATTTAAATTTATCTTAAGAGGTTTTTTTGGGGGGGGTCAAAATAACTTATAAGTTGATCTCTTTATTATCAGTCTCAAATTTTAAGGAGCTGAAAAATATTTAAAGAGGTTTTTCTTCCACCTGCCTCTCCCTTTGGATGGCTCACTTTTAGCATGTGAAAGCCTTTGTTACTGTAATTAATCTTTTTATTGGAAGAGATAGAAAGCCTTCATCAATGAAAACTTTGTCATGGGAAATAAGTCACTGCTCACCACTGTCATTATCTTGTCATCTCACTAGGCTTTTAGAAGCCTGACAAGAAGGCTGTGAAGTGGCCCCCGAGAGGAGAAACGTGGCCCTCTCCCCAGTGGCCATCAACATCTGTTCATTTTAGGGGAAAAAAGTCTGTGAAGAAGAGGGAAAGGGATGGGCTTAGGTACCATGCTTGGGACCAAACAGAACCTCCAGAGGCATCATCCTTTCCTCAGGAGTCCATATTCGGCAGGGCCTGGGCTTTTCTGAACCTGCAGAACTTCACTCCAGGAATTCCCATCCCTTCTCATCTTGAGGCATTTTTATCAAGCATTAGTAAAATCCCTCTGTCAAAAAAAAAAAAAAAAAAAGTCCTGTTTTCATTTTATACAGCAGGAGACAAAGGTGAAAGAAAAAAGGAAATTTACGTCATTCTCTCTAAATATCACTGTGCTGGCATTGCTGGAGCCTGTTTCTAAGTGCAGGAGCTAGGGCCTACGAGATAGCTCTGTGGACTAAGCTCCTGCTTAGGCAAGTGCAGGTACCTGACTCGATCCTGGCACCCCATGCTGCGCTGGCCCCGCCCCCGGGCACATGGAGCTATGATCTCTCCCCTTCCTCTCATTGCTCCTCCCATCAGTACAAGGCTCCAATACGGGGGTGGGGAGGAATCCCCCTGCTCCAGAATAGAACCCTGCTGCCAGTCTTAGTCATTGCAGGTAGCTGCCCTTTAGCATGTGGACAGTTCTGCAAGTGATGTTGTCTGACTTTCAGTAAGTCCAGTTCAGACCCTGCAGCATATTTAATAATTGGATGAGTGACTGTTTTAGCAACATCTTGCCTTTTTTCAGAGTCTAAATTTGGTATAAATTTGATTTACTATGGCTTCTGATGCATGTCTTTCCCTTTGGATAGCTCATTTTACACAAATAATACACTTTTGTTAATGTATTTGAAGAGACAGAGTTTTCATCAATGGAAGCTTTTTTGTCAGGATTTTGTATTGAGAAGCCTGAGAAAAATGAATAAAATGAGTAATGCATTTAATTTTGTGGTTAATTGGTAGCAAGTTGTTTCTGACAATATTCGGACCATTGATGTTTCTCTGAGGGCAACCTATCTTCGGCACTATCTGGCTTAAGCCTTTAAGGCCAGGGACAAGGCCCATGTGAATGAAGCCGAATAGCATCGAGCATGTCACTGCTGCTTACATG
>PVJA010037760.1:0-20169 GCA_004027025.1 Myocastor coypus | reverse complement strand
TACATTCTTAGCCCTCTAGCAGAAAAGCTTTGTGATACTATTACTCTGTAACATAGGTACTTGAGCTTATCATCACTGGCTTTCTGAGTATCAAATATCTTTGACTTAGCTTGGAAATGATATTTTCTGGCCATCATTGATATTCTAATAACTTTCTATACAATGTGATATAAGCAGTTACACAATTTTGACACAGATACTTGGAAATTCAAGGAAATACAAAATTGTACCCTTTCAAGAATATGGTATTTGGCCCAGTCTCTTATTTTCAAGTACTACTCTTGAGAGAGAGAATTACGGTAACTGAGTTTACACCGGGAGCAGTACACATCAAAAAGACAAGAGTGACATGTATTCCAAACATAATTTTAGCGTTACATTGTGCTATAATCAATATGCTGAACCCCTTGAAGGTTCTTAAGACCAATATCTGATTCATCCTGTGTACATCAGTGTATGGTTTTGCTATTGATATGTTTTCTGCTTTATCTGCTTCCGGTCGCTTCATTGTTTAGTCCATAACACATTCAGGTGTGTTATGTCCTTATGTTCTTGTTTTCTTCTTTAAAGCTCTTATATTAGGGAGACTATACGGGGCCTGGCGGGATGGCTCAGTGGTCTAAGGCGCCTGCTTGGGAAAGCTTGGGCAGCTTCAGGGACCGCGGTTCGATCCCCGGCAACACATGCTGCGCCAGCCCTGCCCTCGGGGCAGGCTGAGCCGGCCATAAAAATGAGTGAATAAATAAATAAAGGTTCTGAAACAAGAAAAAAAAATAAAAAAAAAAGAATTACAATTTTGAATAATGCACTTAAAAACATATTTACAATATTTTAGCTTATTTAATAACGGCAATTTACTTCAGTTACATATAGCTTTTAAGTTTTAAAAGTTTACAGGAGTTACATTAATTTTTTATATGTTGCTAAGTGAATATAGCAATCTTTTCATTATACCATTAGATATAATATTTTTCAGAACCAATAACATGCAATTGCTGTTTGTGTAAAATTATCAGGTCAAGGAGAAACACCTACACCCAGTATTTATTTATTTATTTATTGTAGCTTTTTATATTTTAGCTCTTTAAGTCTTACTGTGTCAGACAATAGTCTAAGATTTTAAAATAATTCCATGAAGTAGACTTATTATTATCATCATCATCATTTTATTGAAAAATGTAGTATATTTGAAGTATTCTGTTGAGAGAATGACAGTAACTGAGTTTACACCAGGAGCAGTACATATCAAAAAGACAAGAGTGACATGTATTCCAAACATAGTTTTAGCATTACATTGTTCTATAATCAATATGCTGAACCTTTTGAAGGTTCTTGAGACCAATATTCTGGATTTTAGCATCAAAAACACTTCATTGAACTGTGAATCCACCACTTCCAAATGATGGAATCATGAGTATTTACAAGTACTAGTTTATCTGAACTGAAATATTTCAAACAAAATAAAGGCAGATATTATATACCTTACAAAGCATTATGAATGTCATAGTGCATAGGACCTGTCCTGTTGTATTATAGGGATATTGGGAACATTAAGTAGGACATCACCTAGCACAGTTTCTCACATATAGTAAGGCCTTTACATGTTTTTACTTCTTTCAGTTTCGTCCATTAGGTGTTTTAGTTATAAGTGGCAAATTTATAGCAAACAGACCTTAACAAAAAGAATATGTTGATTCACTTTACTGGTAAGCTCAATATGTTCCACCAGTATTTGATACAGTTTGTAGCTCTTGACACTACTTTCTATTATATTGAGCTATTTCCAGACAGACTGTTAATCTGCTTCTTTCAAAACCTTAACTGGCTTTTCGCCTGTTTGCATCAGGCCAATTCATGTATTATTATTAAAAGAAAGAGAGACACATCTCTTTGAATCATGGCCTAAATCTGTGCCCTTTTATTTGTAACATAAGTAACAAACCCAGGAGTTTAAGCCATTGACCCCAGCTATTAGTCCAATGGTATCTGTCAGTTACTCTTCTCACATTGCTGGGACAAATACTCAGCACTCAAAATGAAGGAAGGAAAGGTTTATTTAGCTTACAATTACTGGATACTTCATAGTTCCAAACAGCCTGAATTATGTAGCAAGACCTCAGAGCCTTATTTGCTCAGGAGAGAGGGTCAGTGCCTCTGTGCTGCAAGATCCTATAACTCAGTGATTTCGCAAGATTTCTGTTCAGGGAGATTATGGAACCACAGATGAAAGGGATTGATGATGTATAGTGTCCCTAAGGAGAGTCACCTATACAGAACACATTTTCAGTCTTTCACAGAGCACCAACTGGTCAAGCAATGGCCATCCAGGTGGCTGACGCTGACAACGGTTCTACAAAGCAATGTATATGGTTTCAAAGGAAATCCTGAGGAGATTTGACTGAACTTGGGAGATACAAAAGTTACATGTGTTGCTATACAGGTTGTGCTTAAACTTGCCTTTAATCACCCAGCATAAAAGTATAACTACAAGTCATAAAATGGAAAGCCAGATTAGAATGCTGAGCTGTAAAAGGCTTAAATCAACAGCTTCTGAAACTGCCAATTCTTTTAATAACGCACTACTATTATGGAATACTGGACTATGTATTCAACTACTTTCTCTTGGTTCAATGAGAAGACATTTTTTGTAGCAACAATGATTAGAAAAATTATCATGTCTACATCCTGTGCTCTGTATGACGACTATGGTGAGAACAATATGCATTGTATCATTTATTGGGAATGTACTGCTAATGTGTCTTTGAAAAGGTCACATTGTTATTTCTTATTAAAAGAAAGAAATAAAAGAAACAGTCAACAAGAACCAATATCCTGAAGAATTTACAGCATGTGCTTAAGCTTTGGTTGGTACTATGTCTGAGTCTTAAGATAGAAAGGAAGACCTCAGTTTTATTAGCCACTGCACAATAGAGATTGCCTTCCCAGAGGAAGGTGGGAGAATCTTTAGTGTATGACAATCCAGTTGCAATCAACAGTTCCTCTTTGGAGTTATGTTAAATTCCATTACCACTTGTTTAGATATAATCATCAATTTTATGAACAGTCTTTTCATTGCAAAGGACAGAGTACCAAATTCAAACTTATTTGCATTTATCAGCTCATGCAATAAACATTTTAGAATTGTTGAATCTAAATGTTCAAATTTTAACCTAAGAACACTTTTCTCTTTAAGAAGATGGCAATTTGGATACAGAGTGGTAGAGTTTTCCAAAGGTTTCTCTGGTAAAACAGAAGGAATAATAAGGAAATAAAATAAAATTTCCTCCTGCCTTAAAAATTCCCAGTGGAACAGGAAATATATACAGAGATAAGTCTACATAACATGCAAAGCCTTAAGGAATAAGAGAATTCAAGTGGTCTTTGAAAAGGAAGAAAAATGGAGATAGAAATGAAACTTTCTCGCAAAGGTAACAAAGAATGAAGTGTAACTGTATACGGCTCATATATAATTCAATCATATATTGTGCCATTAACATATATTAGTTTGCAGACACAGAGTTTTGTATGTGTAATATTAGGAATTGAACCCTAGATGTTTCTATCACTGAACTACAGTGTTAGCCCGCATCTCATGTACATTTTCAAAAATTTTAGTCTGGATTTGTTTAAATTGCCCAGACTAGGTTTAAATTTGCAAGCTCTACCTCCTAAGTGTTTGAGATTAGACACAAGCCACTCTTTTGAGATACAGATTTCTACATACATTTGAAGCACTCAAGTCATGTGTCCCTTATTGTTTGAGCCACCCAGTAGATTGCCTATGTTATGCTGGGTGCTATGTAAGCTCTTTGAAATAAACCTTTTCACAGAAGTTGGTGGTTTATATAATAGACCTGTCATTAAAAGTACAACTTTGAATACAATGATATGAGATGCCTCTCCAGGTAAATTTTGGTTTGATGTTTTTGCTGCAATCTTTGCAAGATTTACTTGCATATGTATTTTCTTTAGTCACAAATATATTTCATTTGAAACTATCTTTAAAATTCTCATTAGCAACAAGACAAAAATTACATTTACTGTATTGAACAGAAAGATAATTACCTTCACATAAAGTTTTGAAAATAAGGTAAAATTCTGCTGTCTGACTATGGCCATCCATTGATTTTCACAGATCTTATGCTCGAAAAGAACTATTTTTCTTTTCCTCAGTTTGCTTTCCTCTACCAAAAGGTAACAATGACTTATTTCTGTGGTTGAGAACAAAATAGTAAGGGCCTGACCCGAGCTTATGGGCAGGAGGCCCCACCATGTAACTTTTAGCTGTAACTGAGAGCTTGTATTTTTGCTTGCATTTCTTTGAGCCAGACAAATAAATGATATAATCTTGAGAAAACTTTAAGAATGCCCCTAGGGCTGCCTTAGAAAAAGCCAAATCTCTGTTGAAGTCAAGAATGAAAGCAATTTCTGTCCACAGGAAAGAAAGTGAGTAGAACAATGTGCTGATCACTATGGGGATTTTAAGGGTATCTAGAGAGAATCAGTTTCGCTAGGGTACAATCTAAGTTTTATTTGATAGATGATATCAAGCGATGTGCTTATATCCTTTGTAAAGCAGTAAGTTGATGTATTATTGATATATAAAGCTAAATAAAAAGGCAGAGAAAATGCAAAGCTAGAGTATGCTTTCTACCTGTCAAAGATACGTGCATTTTATGTCAAAATGAAGATAACATTTGTCTTGGGAATCACTTTGAATAACTTCAAAATAATATTAAATGATTAACACCTCATATGTTCTGTCATTCTTGTTTCCACCTGTGCTCATATGATATAACATTATTACGCACAGTGCTTTATCTCAGACAATCCCAAAGTGGTTTACAACTACAGCACACTTTTAAATCAGTCCAGTTCTCCAACTTGAGCAATGTATTTGGGATGACAGAATTATAACTTCCTTGGCAGACTCATGCATAATTCACTAAGGGCATCTGCACTACAAAAATCCATTTATATATAATATATACATATAATTCTTAATAATAGAAAAAACATTCCTTTAAAGTTGAATGTGTGTCAGAAAGAGGATGCCATAGCAATGTTAAGTACCCTAAACTTGTTTAAAGCAAAAGAATAAAGGACACTATGCTGCTCCTGTCTGGGATGAGTCTGTAAAGATGGTTTAAAAGAGATTAAAGCATATCACAGATTATACTGTTTATGTGTCTGGACATGTCAGTGAATTAAATACACTGTCATGTGTTTCAGAACTGTAGTTAGAGTTGCAGAGCATGGCAAACATACATTACTCACCTCCTTAGTTAACTATGCCAAGCCAACCAGACCTGCACTACACTTCGTGTTTCTTTGTTCACTTTTATTGACATTCGAATTATCCATATCAGTTTAAGTGCTACCACTCACTATTCACATGTTTATAAAAATTGATCAGATGTAACTTTCAGAACACAAAGTAATAAAATATGCATGTAACTTAGAATTTATATTATTTTGAGCACAGTATAATTCTTCTCTTTAATTTTTTATTTTTTACAGCGTAAAAAATAGAATTAAAGTGGAATAAGTTACAAGTAATACAGAATTGTACTTAAGAAAGCAATAACAATTTCATATTATTTGCTGTAGTATTGTGTTCTCTTTCAACCAGTTATTCATATTGCCAGATATATGCATGTAAAATTAGAAGAAAGAAAAAAATGAAATACATGAGAAATTAAGAAAATAAAATTATAATAGAAGAGACAAAACTGATTATCTCTGCCTTTCCACAGACAAGGAGCAATGTACAGTACAGTTGTCCAAACTATCCTGCTTATATACACAGATGAATTTCTTTCCCCCCCACTCCCTCTTCTAGAGTGCACTAATTATTTTAAAACATTCTTGATTTTTGTTGTACATATTTATGGGGTAAAATGTGATGTCGTATTACACATATATTGTATATTAATTAGATCAAGGTAAATAACATGTCTCACAGGAATATCATTCTTTAGTGGAAAGAATAAATTAAACGTACTTTCATAATTTTCAAGTAGATAGTATATTATCATTAACTGCAGCCACCATGCTATACAATACATTTTCATAATTTCCTCATCCTCTTTCATTGAAACTTTGTTTTTTGACCAACATCAAGTCAATTTCCATTCCTTATCCTTCCTTATGCCTTCAGGTCCCAGGCTCTGACAAACATCATTCTATTCTCTAGATCTTATGCATTCAAATATTTAGATTACAAGTATAAATGAGATCATGTTTCATTTTTCTTTCTGTGCCTAGTTCATTTCATGTAGCATAGCGTCTTCCATGTTCATGTTGTTGCCAATACCAATATTTCTTTTTTAAAGTAGATATTTTATTGTACATAAATGATATTTTAATCCATTTTTTCTGTTGATACCAGTATAATCCTTACTATACAAAAGCTTAAATGTTTTCCTACTTTACAACCTTAACCTAACTGAAGTAGTTTAAGGGCTGGAATAGCCACTTGATTTCGCTGAGTAGAGTAAGCACTCGCCTGGCAACAGCAAGGGCCTGAGTTCAATCCATAGTTCCAAAAAAAGAAAAAAAAATTTAATCTCATGAAAGAAATCATTATTTTTTTGAAAATTAGATGCTAACATTTATAATACACATCTATATAATATAGTTAACTATAGACAAATTCCTTTAATATTTTACACAAATAGGTTATAATTTCTATCTTAATTTCTAAATAATATGACTGTAGAAATTGGGTATTTTTTCCCATTTAACTTGTTTTAATGTTTCTTCACAAGTGGTGAAAATTATTTTTTATTTAATTATTTTATTGTTTAAATTTAACAATGGTTATATTACATATTTTCATCATCAGATCAGTTTAGATTAATACATATAGGTATATAAGATTGATCAAACAATTAAACATTAACCCTTTTAAATCAACATTACTTTTTTTTTTCTTTTTCCCCTTTCTTTTTTTTCTGTTCTGTTCTCCTCTCTACTTTTCTGTCGTTGTTCCCCGCCTTGGCATGCTATTGATTTAGAGATGTCTTTGTTAACTTTACATATCATTTCTGCTCTGATGTCCTCTCTACGTTTCTCCAACCGTTTTTCCACTTCATGTATTTCTGTTTTTACTTCAGATGTTATCTCTGATCTCAGTTGCTCTATAAGTTTCTGCACTTATGTGTCTGCCTCAGATGCTACAAATTCAGAGGTTTCATCTACATGATTCCCATTTTCTTCCATGGTAGTGTCTTCTGTATTTGATTTGGGTGGGCAGGGGCCCTGAGATTGCCTCCTACTCCTTGTTGTTATCATTTTGTATGGAAGCGACCTCTGCACTTTGGTGGCATTATGCTGTGTCTATGGGCCTTTGTTCTGTTGACTCCAAGTTGGTTCCCCTATAGATGTGCTTGACTCTGTGTTGGATCTCAGGCTGCTGGCTGCTGTGAATCCCCGTGGGTGTGGTCTGTAGGTGGAGGTGGAGCTCTGGAATTTAGGAGTCCTGGTAGGCTTGTAGACCAAGTCGGTTGCAAGAACAGATGCTTGATGTGTTTGGTACTGGAGCTTGGGCTGGAGGGGTTAAAAAAAGGGGGGGGGCGGGGAAGCGGGGAAGGGGAAGGTGGGCCAAGGATCCAGACCCAGCTGGCGCTAGCACCGGGTAAGGGCTGGAACAGGAAGTTAGTCGCAGGAACACAGCAAGGGGCAGAGGGGCGGAGGCAGCTTTCCCGAGGTGGGCACACAGGCCTGGTTAGCACCGGGTCGGACAAGTGGTGAAAACTATTAAAGTACAAATAAGGAATAGTCATAATGTTGTGGCCAACATTATAAATATGGAATTATAAATTTAAAACTTTTTTGGTTTAAAAAATAAATCTGGTAGTCAGTGCAGCTCTGTCTCTGTGTCTAGTAGGGCCAGTGTCTGCACTTCTGATAGTCCTCAACTTTATTCATTTTTTTCAGGTCCTCCACATCTACCTCTTCTTCCTCTCATTTGTTCTATCAAAAGTCCAGGGAGAACCCCTGGACCATCCTGTCTTCCTCCACTGATGCCACATTGGTCCATGCCATAGCCACTACGGAAACTATCTGTGTCTCTGTCATGGCCACTTCTGAGCATTCCACAAGGACCAACATGGTCCATGAGGCCACCTCTTCCTCCCAGCATCGCAACAGTGCCAGCTCTTGCATGATCACCACCTGGAGGTTGGAAGGGTGGCAGAAGGAAACCTTCAGATTTTGGGGCCTTACACTAGTTGTGCTCTGTTCTCTAGGTGAATTTCTGGTTTTCACAACCAGATTGGGACATTGTCAATCTCCAGCTCGATGTTGGACATTTTCTCCTCCAGAGGGGTTTCTATGGAAATCCAGCGGCTCTCTTGAAGGGAAACCTCCTCTGTCTCCTGCACAAGCTCTCATGGAATACATAGGTCTCCCAGGATGTGCTGGGCCACCTGGACCAACATGGAGCTGTGGTGGCATCCTTCTGTCCTCACAAGGTGGCATGCCACTTTGCATGCTGTTCACTATAGGCTTCTTCCGAGCAAGGGAGACTTCAAGTTTGTTTCCTTGAAAATCATTTTTTAATTTTTTTTTTATTTTAAAGACTAAAAATAGCAGAAACAAAGATAGAAAAAAACAGTAACAAGTAAGAGTACATATAGTGCAGAATTTCAAAACTAGAAAAATTTAACAATGGTTATAGTACATGTTTTTATCATTGGATTAGTTTAGATTAATAGATATAGGTATATAGGATTGATCAAACAATTAAACATTAACACTTTCAATAAACATTGATTTTTTAAAACAGTTGACTCTCTGTATATTGTCCTCACGAGAGTAACACAGAGCACAGGGTGTGGGCATGATACACCTTCCAATTGATATTGGTAAGGAAAGAAAAAAAATTCTTCTCTTTGAACTACGAGGAAGCAGATGCATGCGCAGTCCAACGTTCCACAATTGTAGTGGGCCACCAGTGAAACGGGCAATGTTGGAGGCTATTGATCCAAGCCTTAGGTCATCACACCAATGTAGCTCTGTGTTGTATGCCTTGTAATTAAGCTTTTCTGCTGGGTGATCAAGGGCAAGTCAAAGCAAGACCTGTATAACAAAACATTCATCTTTTTTATCTTCCAAGTTCAAATCCCCTCAGGATTAACTTTGGAACCATGTACAGTGCTTTGTAGAATTGTTGTCAGTGTCAACCTTCGGGTCCAGTCATGGCCATTGCTTGATCAGTTTGCTTTCTGTGAAAGCATGAGAGAATGTTTTTCTCTCAGTGACTGTCCTTAGACACATTCATTTATTCCTTTCCTCTGAGGTCCCATAATCTCTTGACCAGAAAATTTGGGACACCTCTGAGTTATAGGATATTATAGCACAGGTTCTCTTATATCCTGTGTCCTTACTGATCTTGAAGGGCTAGGGCCAAAATATTGGTTATCCTCAAAGGCCTTGTTTTTCTCCAATTTTTTTATGTGTTAACTTACATTCTCAACACTCCGGCAGAAAAGCTTCATGATACTATTACTATAAAACATAGGTAATTGAGCTTATCATCATTGGCTTTCTGAGTATCAAGCATCTTTGACTCAGCTTGGAATTGATATTTTCCGACAATCATTGATATTCTAATAACTCTCCATAGAATGTGATATAAGCAGTTACACAATTTTTACACAGACATTTGGAAATCCAAGGATGTACAAAATTGTAGCCTGTCAAGCCTATAACATTTTGCCCTGTAGAATGCATGTCATTCTCGTCTTGTTGATGTGTACTGCTCCCAATGTAAAATCGGTTACTGTTATACTCTCTCCTTGAAAATCTTTTTCATCAAACCACTCTACAGCAGCCTTAGCAATTGGTGGATCTTCATAAGGCACCATGATATCACCTTTGGGCTTTCTTATTTTCTTGTCCAGGTAGATATTGATCCTGGGTTGCCCAGTTCTCTGGTTAATCTTAACAACCCCCACATTGCTTAAAGAAGTCTTCCAGATCATCAAGTGTCATGTCATCATTTAGATCTTGTACATAAATTGCACTGTTGTCAGAGTCTTCATCACGATCTGTGGGAGGGCCTAGATCAAGATCTGGTCCTTCATCCATGAGTACACCAGGCCTATTGAAGCCACCTCACTCTCCAATGCCCATTCCACTGTGTCTTCCTCCATCACCACCTCTGCTCATGCCTCCACAATCATATCCCCCTCTTCCTCTACCTCAGTTATCAGGGCCACTCATGCTCTAGTTTTCTCCTGGTCTAGAATATCGTGCTGCCCATAAAGACACATACTACTAGGGTGGTCCTGTCAGAATGAACTCCACTGCCCATAGCTGCTACTCTGTTGGCTATATTGACTTGGAGCCTGGATATAGAATCTGGTCGCAGTGGGGGAGAGGGATATCTAGCGGTAGGCTACTGCACATAATTACTTTGTTGATCATAGCTACTCTGCTGTCCATAGCTGCTCAGCTCCCCATAAGTGTTTTGCTGAAAGTAACTGCTCTGATCATAACTAGTCAGCTGCGAGGAAGAATAGCTGGTAGGAGGATAGGATGGAGGTGTGATGACTGGCTGTATCAGGTAGCTTCCAGGAACCTGGGGAAAACTGTAATTACTCTTCTCATAGCCTAGGCTAGGCTGGTTATAAGCCCCTGAGATAGGTTGAGGTTGATTAGTCTCAGTCGGCTTGTTATCATTCTGTGGTCTTGCAGGTTCAGTAGCTGCTGCCTGCTGCCCATAGGCTATATGTCTGGGTGATCTGTGCATATCCTTGAGTTGGCTGGATGGTGTAAGCACTGTAGCCCAGCTAAGCTAAAGCTTGGCTATAGGTACTATAATCCATGGACACCTTTGTCTCTCCTTCCTCCTTGTTCTCTCAACATCTGTAAACCTCTTGCTCTTCCTCTCAAAACCAGGTATCTTGAATAGTGTTTTATAAATGAGGTCTTTTTCATCATATGAGATCGATTATAATTTCCTAGCTTCACAAATCTTTTTTTTTTTTTTTTTACAGTTTATTTTTTAAATTTTTTTTTAGGTTTCAATTTTTAATTGTTTAAATTTAACAATGGTTATATTACATATTTTCATCATCAGATCAGTTTAGATTAATACATATAGGTATATAAGATTGATCAAACAATTAAACATTAAGAGTGGAATTTGTATATGTGTTTTCAAAAGTAATTCTATGAAACATATAATGTCACATAAATGGATTTATATAGCATAAGGTATTAAAGATGAATAGCTTTGTCATGACCAGTGTATGGAAATTGACTCTCTGCATCGGTCTCTTTTACTTAAAAGGATGGAGGTTAGGAAAATAAAATGCTGGACCTGTCCATATATTTTTTGTAAAATTACTGGTTAGTCCTAGAATATGTAAGGTAATTAAGATTATTACTGGATAAAGATAGTATTGCATATTTGATAAGAAGCTCACAATTGATTGGTAATTGTCACTGAAATTGGAAGAGGGAAATAAGAACTAAAGCAAAATTTGCTTTCGTTTCTATTTCTGAGGAATTATAGCTGTTGAGAAAGTACCAACATGGGGCTGGGGACGTAGCTCAGTAGAATAAGTGTTTTCTTTGGCAAACACAACATCCTGAGTTTGAGCCCCCAGTACAAAAATGTACCAACATATCCCAGTCCATTGTACTCTGTCTGCCTGCTTTCGTTTTCCTGATTGCTGAAACAAAATACACAACACTCAAAGGCAATGGAAGAAATGCTTATTTCAGTATATTGCACAGCTTTCAGCCTATAGTTGCCTGGTCCGAAAGCAAGGTGGTGTTGTGGAAAGGTATCAACAGAGAAGAAATAGTCCATGGCAGGCAGAAGGAGCAAGCTGCAAAGTAATGAAACAGCAAACTATTATCTGTCTCTTTTATTGCTTCCCAAATACCAGCTTTTTAGGTAGTGTCATCTACACTGAGGATAGGGCACCCTTCGTCCTAGGATCACATCCTCAATCCCAGCATCACACACACTGTATCCAGCCACCTCTCTAAAGTTCCACCTATGATCATATGAGGTTCTGCAAGGCTCATATAGATACAAGTCACAATACCTTCCCCTTAATTTTAATAGCAATAGATTTTTTTCTTTTTGAGACAAGTTATATCTATGTAGTTTCTTGAATTCACTGTGTAACCTACACTGGCCTTGAACTCAGGGTGATCTGTCTCCACATCATGTGTGCTGCGATTACAGACATTCATCATCATGCCCAGCTGAGTACAAAGAATCTTAATAGTTGATTTTGTAGACAATTAGGTAGGATATTATTTTCATGCTGCAGCAGATATCCATTTCAGTGTAACAAATTACCAAAAACTTAGAGAATTATAAGAACAGTCACTATCCCATCTGAGTTTCTAAACCTGGTGTCTCTGGCTCAGTATCTCTCCCAATGCTGCAATTAAAGTGTTTTTTAAGGCTGCTACCATCTTAAGATCAAATGGGGGAGCTCACTCAGATTACTGTTGACAAACCTCAGGTGTTTTTATCTTCATCTGAAGTTATCAAGTCTTTGCCATGCTGATACGTAAATAGCACCCATCACACGATGGCAGGTAGGTTTCCTTAAAACATTAAAACTGAAAGGAAATATAGTATTTGAATAAAAAACAGTATTAGTCATAAAGAAGGATAAATTTGGTCATCTGTAGGTAAATGAATGCAGCCAAAGACAATAATGTTAAGAGAAATCAATCAAACACACAAGTTTAAATATTGCATGGATTGATTTATGTGAGAAATACAAAGTACTGTATATGTAAAAACACCACCAAAGATGATAGAAAGTAGGGAGATCATTTTGAAATGAAAATATAAATAAGAGATTGAAGGAAAGGGGAGGGGAGGAAGGGAAAGAGGATTTTCCAAAGAGTTGGTTTTGCACATGGAAAAACGAGCAAAAAGTGGAGAGAGCTGGAAGATTTGGGATGGGAAAAGGACAAAAGGATTTAAAATGCATTAGATACATGCATTAACTCCCCTCAATAAATATTGTCATCATTTTCTGAAAAGATGTCCTAATGAAAAATATTTTAAAATAAAGAGCGAGTCCAAGATGGAAGTTATAACCTTTTCTAACCTCATTTCAGAAGAGATATCCCATAATATCTGACATATTTTACTAGGTAGAAGACAGTCAGTAAGTGCAATCTGCACTCCAGGTAGGAAATAACATACAGTTGTGAACATCAAGAAGCAGAGTCATGTAGGTCAGTTTATAAGCTTCTTATCACATTTTCACTTTTAGTAACATTCAAGAGTAGTCTAAAGTAGCAAATCTATAATTTCTCAGAAATTAATTGCTTTATTGTTAAAATTCCATATGAATGTTTCCATTATTCTCCAAGCAAGTACAGATAGATGTATAGAAAATTGATGTTTTCACTTACATCTTCAAGTATAATTAAAGTGCTATATTCCAACGCTGTGGGCACACTACGTCTGTCTACCTCAGAGCTAGGAGTTAATAGTTTAAGAAGTGTTGGATTAGATGGAAACTTGACTAATCAGGAACAGCCAAATATCTGAATTTTCAGTCCCTTTATGTTCATTTGTCCTCATTAAAATTCTACCATATACTGTATTCTTTTTAAATTTATTTTACATTTATTTTATATTGAAGAGTTAATACAGAAGCAAAAACAGAAAAAAGACAGAAACAGAGTAAAACACAACAATACATATTGGAGAGGTTATCAAAACACTTATAGCTAAACAACAACAGTAGTTATGTTAGCTATTTTTAATGCCAAATCTGTTGCTCAGATTAACAGATTTAGTTATGCAATATTAGACCAATAATTAAATATTGGGCCGGGCGTGGTGGCTCACGCCTGTAATCCCAGCACTCGGGAGGCTGAGGCAGGAGGATTGGTGTGAGTTCGAGACCAGCCTGGGCTACAAAAGCGAGCTCAAGGCCAGCCTCAACTGCATAGTGAGACCCTGTCTCAAAAAGACAAAATAAATAAATAAATAAATAAATAAATAAATAAATAAATATTGGTGCTTCCTTTCAAGAAATCTTAATTTTTTCCTTCTCTTTCAAAAAAATTATTTTATTTTATTTTTGTTTTTTAGGGAAGGGTCTACAGGGTGTTCAGGGTCTCACTACAGGATTTGACTTGCAGTGATCTGCCTGTTTACAGCCTCAGGACCTGGGATTACAGGTGTATGCCACCACGCCAAATTTCAATTGCTGTGTCAGTGCACCCTGGGGATGGGGTCAGCATGGCAGGTCTGGAGATTGACCTGCTACCCTTGTTGCTGCTTTCAGGCACTTTAATCCACTGAACTATTTGGCCAGCCCTCGAAAAATTTATTTCAAAGACAGCAAAATAATTGATAAAATATTAAAAATGGTACACTTTTAGAAGACCAAGATGAGAGACATTTAACCATGGTTTTTGTATGACAAATTGCTGTCCCTGAAATACTTGCTTATGTCACAGATATCATCATACAAAGTTAGTCAGGGTGAAAATTCCAAACATTAACTTCTATTTTCAAAAAAACTGATCGAAATTATTATTACAATCATCTCAACTATCCTGCATATACTTGTATGTTTATCCCCCATTACTTTTTTATGCTTTCCCCCTTTGTCTCACATTTGTTGCTTAATCTTTAAGTACAGTTTCCATTTCAGTATATCTATTATATCTTTCAGGTTTTATTTATTCTTTCAGGTTCTTACACTAGGAGGCAGTAAGATTACTTACACATGTGGGTCTGATTTATTTGACTGAAGAGTATAGCCTCTAGTTGGGTCCAATTATGTATAAAGGCTTTAAGTTTGTCTTTCTTTATAGCTCAGTAATATTCCACTGTGTAAAACTAACACAAGCCAGGCATGATGGCACACGTCTGTAATGCCAACACTCGGGAGGCTGAGGCGGGAGGACCTGTGAAAGTTCGAGACCAGCCTGGGCTACAAAACTGAGCTCAAGGCCAGCCTGAACTGTACAGCGAGACCCTGTCTCAAAAAGGCAATAAATAAATAAATAAATAAATAAATAAATAAATAAAACTAACACAACTTGTTCATCCATTCTTTTTTTTGATTATTTAAAATTTTATTTTTAAAGAGTAAAAGTAGCAGAGACAAAGATAGAAAAAGAGTAAGAAGCAAGATTGCATACACTACAAAATTTCAAAATAAGAACAAAAATTTAACAATGGTTGTATTACATATTTTCATCATCAACTCTGTTTAGATTAATAGATATAGGCATGTAAGATTGGTCAAATAATTAAATCTTAGCACTTTAAAAGAACCTTAGCTTTTTAGTTTTCCAAATCAATTTTGTATATCAGTCACTCTTCTACAAAATTTAGAGGGGTTGAGGATGCAGAAAACGCCAGTTATGAGTGATTCTTTGTAACCCCAAAATTTATTTATTTATTTATTTATTTATTTATTCATTTATTATTTTGAGTTCTTACATGAGAGAGACTATACAGTATTTGGATATGTAGGTCTGGTTTATTTCATTTATGAGTACATGTTCAACATACATCCACTTATATAAGTGCTCTAGTTCATCATTCTTTAAACCCGAATAATACTCTATTTTATGAAAATACCACACGTTTTTCAACCATTCTTCAGATGATGGGCATTTTGGTTGTTTGCAGAATTTGGCTATCGCAAATTGTACTGCTATGAACATAGGTGCACAGATAACACTATGACACGATGTTTTCAGTTCTTCTCGGAAAATTCCCAGTAGTGGGTAGCTGTATTCAATGGAATTTCCAGTTCTAGACTTTTAAGGAGTCTCCACACTGCTTTCCATAATGGTTGCACCAGTCTGCATTCGCACCAGCAGTGGAGAAGGCTCCCTTTCCCCCCACAGCCTCTTCAACATTTGTTGTTGGTTGATTTCTTTACAGTAGCCATTTTTTCTCAGGTAAGATGGTATCTAATGGTTGTTTTAATTTGAATTTCACGAATGGTTATTAATGTGGAGCATTACTTGAGGTATTTATAAGCTTGTAGAATTTCTTTCTTTGAGAAGCGTGCTTTAATTTCAAATACCCATTTCTAGATTGGGTCCGAATTTTGGGACCCTAATGGTTTTTAGTTCTTTATAAATTCTAGATAGAAGACCTTTTAATGCTTATTATTTAAAATCTTCAAGATTTCTCTGTTGTCTTTTCACTCTGTTGGTAATTTCTTTTGAAGAGAAAAACCTTAGCTGGAGGAGGTCCCATTTGTTGATTATTTCAAATGTTAAATGTGCATTTTGATTTTTGTCCATGAACTCTTTGCTTACCCTGATATCTTAAAGATTTTCTCCCACTTTTTCTTCTAGAAGGTGTAATGTTTTTGTTTTAATATACAGATCTTTAATCCATTTTGACTTTAGTGCATCATCTAGTTTTAATTTTGAGCATGTAGAAGGCCATTTTTTTCCAGCACCACTGGTTAAAGAACCTAGCTTTCTTCCAGGAAATCTGTTTGGCCCCTTTATCAAAAATAAAGGGGTGCGGTGCTTTTTTGTATGCTTCTGCATTTCTATTCTATTCCACTGATCCTCATGTCTATTTTGTTTTTGACAGTACCATGATCATTTTATCACTGTAGCATAACTTTGGATCAGGACGTGTTATGCCTCCTGCCTTGTCTTTGTTGCCTCGCATTATTTTTGCAATTCTAGGTCTTTTCTGGTTCCAGATTAATTTTAGGAATAATTTCCCCAGGTCGGTGAGGTATGTTGATGCTATTTGATAGGAATTGCATTAAATCTGTAAAACACTTTAGGGACATTACCATCCTCATAGTGTTGGTACTTCCTATATAGGAGCAGGGAATACCTTTTCATTCTGAAATCCTGTAGGATCTCTTTTTTCAGAGTACTGTAGATTTCATTGAAAAGGTCTTTTACTTCTTTGGTTATGTGAATTTCTAGGTATTTCTTTTTTTGATGCTATTGTAAAAGGTTATTTTCTCTCTAGTTTCTCTCTCAGTATGCTTGCTGTCTCTGTAGAAGAATCCTATTGACTTTTGTGTATCGACATTGTATCGTGCTATCCTAGTGAATTTGTGTATTAATTCTAGCAGCTACTTGGTTGACTATTTTGGGTCTTGCAAATAGATTATCATGTCATCTGCAAGTAGTAATATTTTTCTTCTTCTTTACCAATTCTTATTCATTTATTTCTCTTGTCTAATGGCTGTAGCTAATTATTCCAGAGCTATATGGAATAGGAGTGGTGATAGAGGACGTCCTTGTCTTGTACCAGATTTGAGAGTAAAAGCCTTCAGTTTTTCCCCATTTACAATTATGTTAGCTGTTGGATTGTTGTAGATGGCTTTTATCAGGTTGAAGTAGAGGCCCACTATTCCAATTTTCTGTAGGACTTTGAAAATGAGTGAGTGTTGGACTTTGTCAAAACCTTTTCTGCATCAATTGAGACAATCATGTGATTTCTGGATTTGGCTCTATTGATATAGTGTATTGCATTTATAGATTTGTGTATATTGAACCATCCTTATATCCCTGGGATGAATCCTACCTGGTCATGCTGTGGAATCTTCTTTATGATTTGCTGTGTTCTGTTGGCCAGGGTTTCATTGAACATTTTTTTTTCTTTCTGAGACAGGGTCTCGCTATGCAGTTCAGGCTGGCCTTGAGCTCACTTCTGTAGCCCAGGCTGTTCTCGAACTCACACCGATCCTTGTGCCTCAGCCTCCTGAGTGCTGGGATTACAGGCGTGAGCCACCACGCCTGGCTTCACTGAGCATTTTTGCATCTATGTTCATGAGAGAAATTGTGATGTATTTCTCTTATTTAGTCGCATCTCCCTCTGGTTTTGCTATTAGTGTAATACTTGCCTATAGGAATGATTTCAGGAGGATTGTTTCCTTTTCAATTTCATTGGAGTTTTAAAAGTATTGAGATTATGTCTTCTGTAAATTTCTTATAGAAATCAACTGTGTATCCGTCAGGATCTGGACTTTTCTTTGTCAGTAGACTATTATATTTTGCATTTTGTTGACTGTTACTGGTTATTGAGAGTTCTTATATCTCCTTGATTCAGTTTTGGTAGTTTGTACCTTTCTAGGAATCTACCCATTTCATGTGTCTTCAATTCTGTGAGAGTAAAGATTCTCAAAGTAGCTATTAATGATGTTCTGAATCTCTGTTAGGTCTGCAGTAATTTCACCATTTTAATTCTTTGTTGCTTGAATTTGATTAATTTATTTCCTCTTTTTGATGAGGTTAGGTAGAGGCTTATCAATTTTATTTAATCTTTCAGACAACCAGGTTTTTCATTCATTAATTCTTTGTATTGTTTTCTTTGTCTGAAGTGAGTTAATTTTTGCTCTAATCTGTATAATTTCTTCCTGTCTTTGGGCTTCAGGTTTCATTTGCTCTTTCTTTTCTAGTCAGTTTAGGTGCTGCATGAGAATATTTGTTCCCATTCTGTTTTCTTAATGTGTGAGTTCAGGGCTATAAATTTCTCTCTAAAAACTGCTTTCATTGCATCCCATAAATTCCTGTAAGTTGTGTTTGAATTTTCTTTAAATTGTAAACATTATTTATTTTCATCTGTAACCCACTGGTTGCTGAGAGGAGTGTTGTTTAATTTCCACATATTTCTTGGGTTCTTGTGATTTCTTTTGTCATTTATTTCCAGGTTCATCGTACTGTGGTCAGGTAATACACATTGTATAATTTCTGTTTTCTTGCATATAATTAAGCATAAGCTATGCATTACTACGTGGTTAAATTTGGAAAATGCTCTGTGTGCAGCTGAAACAATGTGTATTCAGAAATGTTTGGCTGGAACACTTTGTTTATGTCCACTAAGTCCAGTTGTTCCAAGAACTGGTTCAGTTCTGCTACCTCTGCTAATTTTTTGTCTGCTTGACCTATCTTTTTCGGATAAAGGGATATTAAGGTCTCCTGTTAAGATTATGTTATTGGATAGCAGATTTTTCATGTCCATCAAGATTTGTCTTAGGTAAATTGGTGTTCCCTTGTTGGGTGCATGCATACTTATGCGTGTTACCTCTTCATCTTGAATTTTTCTCCTAACCAGAATGTAGTGGCTTTCTTTATTTAATTTGATCAGTCTTGGTTTGAAGTTTAGAGTGTCTGCAAACAGGATTGCTACCGCTGAATTTTTTTTGAGGTATGTTCATCCCTTCTTCATATGAGGGATATTTTTTCCCCCAGGAGTTGGCTATAGCAAATTGTGAGGTTATATACATTGTTGTACATATATCATCATGGTATAATTTTTCCATTTTTAGGAATGTACCCAAAAGTGGAATAGTTGGATTAAGTTGGATTTCCTGTCCTAATTTTTTTGTGGCATCTCCACACTTACTTCCATAGTGGTTGTACGCTTCTGTATTCCGCCCAAGAGTGGAGAAGGGTTTGTTTTTCCCCACAGCATCTCCAGCACTTGTTTTAATCAGTTGATATGTTTAAGATACCCATCATTCTCTAGGGTGAGATGTTACCTCAATGTTGTTTTAAATTACATTTCTCAAATGGTCAGTGGTATGGAAAATTTTGTCATATTTCTATTTGGCACTTAGAATTCTTGCCCTGAGAAGTTCGTATTCATCTCAGACATTTTTTTTTTTTTTTAGATTCTTCAAATTTGGGGGGATAAATATTTTTGGCATAAAATTTATGTATTTATTTATTTTTATTTTAAAGAGTAAAAACTGCAGTTCTTCTAGGAAAATTCCCAGTAGGGGGATAGCTGGATTGAACGGAACTTCCAACTGAAAACTTCATACCATAGCAATATCTGTGCACCTATGTTTATAGCAGCCCAATTTGTAATAGCTAAATCTTGGAAACAACCAAAATGTCCATCATTTGAAGAATGGTTAAAAAATGTGGTATTTTTAAACAATGGAATACTACTCATCTCTAAAGAATGATAAGTTTGAAGACTTCATATATAAATGGATGTATATTGAACATACACTCATTAGTGAAATAAACCAGACCTATATGTGTAAATATCATATAGTCTCCCTAATATAAGAACTTTAAAGAAGAAAACAAGAACTTAAGGGCATAACACAGCTGAATGTGTTATGGATTAAACAACGAAGTGACTGGAAGCAGACAAAGCAGAAAACATCAATAGCAAAACCATACACTTATGTACACAGGATGAAT
>PVJA010037759.1:0-20166 GCA_004027025.1 Myocastor coypus | reverse complement strand
AAAAAAAAAAAAAAAAAAAAAAAAGCAAGAGCCAGCTAGGCATGGCATGATTACACACCTGTAATCAGAGCACTTGGGAGGCTGAGGCAGGAAGATCAGTATGAGTTAGGGGAGTTTGAGACCAGCCTGGGCTACAAAAGTACAGAAGTGAGCTTAAGGCCAGCCTCAACTGTACAGTAAGACCTGTCTCAAAATGACAAAAAAAAAAACAGGAGCCAAGCATGGTGGTCTGTAGTTCCAGCATTTGGGAATCTGAAGCAGGAGGACCATCTCTAAGCCAGCCCAGATTACATAATAAGAGCTTGTTTCAAAATCAAACAAATAAGGCCAGGCATGGTGGCAATACACCTGTAATCCCAGCACTTGGGAGGCTGAGACAGGAGGATCAGTGCAGGTTCGATACCAGCCTGGACTACAAAAGTGAGACCCTGTCTCAAAAAGACAAAAAAAAAATCAAACAAACAAGAAATAGCTGGGTGTGGTAGTGCATGCTTATAATCTTAGCACTCTGGGAGGCTGAAGCAGCAGTATGGAAATATCCTGCTGAGCGTGAGCAACTTAGCAATACTCTGTCTCAGAGATTTAAAAATCTGCATAGGGGCCCGGCAGGGTGGCTCAGTGGTCTAAAGTGCCTGCTTAGGAAAGTTTGGGCTGCTGCAGGGACCACGTTAGATCCCTGGCACCACATGCTGCGCCAGCCCTGCCCTCAGGGCAGGCTGAGCTGGCCATAAAAATAAATAAACAAACAAAAGTTCTGAAACAAGAAAAAATAAACAAATAAAATAAAAATTTGCATAGTGAGACCCCTATGAGGGTCCCCAAAAAGACAAATAAATAAGTAAAAAATTTGTAAAGCCCTGGGAACGTAGCTCAGTGAGAAGGTTCGGAGAGTTTAACCCCTAGTATCACACTATACACAAATGAAAAACAAAGTAGTATTGAGAGGACCATTTAAACAAAGAACTCAATAGAAATGAAATATACCCAGCCGGGGAGATAGCTCAGGGGCACAAGTTCCTGCCTAGCAAGTACAAGGTCCTGAATTTGATCCCCGGTTCCGGGGAAAAAAAAAAAAAAAAAAAGAAAGAAAGAAAGAAAGAAAGAAAGAAAGAAAGAAAGAAAGAAAGAAAAGAAAAGAAAGAAATGAAATACACATTACTATAATTTAAAACCCAGGGCTAGTGAGATGGCTCAGCAGTCTAAAGCACCTGATTAGGAAAGCTCAGGCAACCACAGGGACCACAGTTCGGTTGGTCTCCAGCATCACATGCTGTGCCAGCACCACCCCCAGGGCAGGCTGAGCTAGCCATATAAAAAAAAAAAAAAAAAAATTGTTACATTAAATAGCAATTTAAACACAACTAAAGAGAAAATTAGTAAAGTGAAAGATAAACTCAGGAGGGTCGGGGAGATCGCTCAGTAGAATAAGCACCTGCCTGGAAAGCACAGCGTCCTGAGTTTAATCCCTAGTACCACAAAACAAACAAACAAAAAAAGATAAACCAAGGAAATCATCCAGAATTCAATTTAAATATGTAAAATAGAAAATGTAAATATTATGTAGTGAGGCATGGTGGCACGTCTCTGTAGTCCCAGCACCCGGGAGGCTGATACGAGAGGATTGCTGTGAGTTCAAGGCCAGCCTGAACAACAAAGCAGAGACCCTGTCTCACATAAATAAACAGATAAATAAAATACCATGAGACTCAGAGGCATTTTTATATAATCTTAAAATACTATAAGAAAACACCATGAATACCTATGGCCAATGAATAATAAAGCCATGAACTGACTTCAGAATAGAAAATCTGATGAGACAGATAACAGATTTATTTTTTATTTTTTATTTTATTTATTTATTTATTTTTTTTTTTTTTTTTTTTTTTTTTTTTTGTCTTTTTGAGACAGGGTCTCGCTATGCAGTTGAGGCTGGCCTTGAGTCACTTTTGTAGCCCAGGCTGGTCTCGAACTCGCACTGATCCTCCTGCCTCAGCCTCCCCAGTGCTGGGATTATAGGCGTGCGCCACCACGCCTGGCTTAGATAACAGATTTAATTAGTTCTTGTTTTGAGGGTTTTTTTTTAATTTTTTATTTTTATTTATCTTTTTCTTGTTTCAGAACTTTTGTTTTTGTTTATTTATTTATATGGCCGGCTCAGCCTGCCCTGAGGGCAAGGCTGGCGCAGCATGTGGTGCTGGGCATCGAACCACGGTCCCTGCAGCCGCCTAAGCTTTCCTAAACAGGCGCTTTAGACCACTGAGCCATCCTGCCAGGCCCCTGTTTTGAGTTCTCAAGGTAGGATCTCACTCTGTGGCCCAGGCTGGCCTTGAACTCTTGCAGGTCCTCTGGCCTCAGCACCTGAGTGCTGTGATCACAGGTATGCACCATCACACTTGACCTGAGATAATACTTTTTTTTTTTTTTTTAAGACAGGGTCTCGCTATGCAGTTGAGGCTGGTCCTGAGCTCACTTTTGTAGCACAGGCTGGTCTCAAACTCGCACCAATCCTCCTGCCTCAGCCTCCCGAGTGCTGGGATTACAGGCGTGAGCCACCACGCCCGGCGATAATACTTTTTAAATTTCCAGCTGGGCATGGTGAGACGCACCTGTAATCCAGCACTTGGGGGTTGCTGAGGCAAAGAGCAATAGCAATTCAAGGCCAGCCTGGGCTACACGGTGAGTTCAAGGCCGTCTTGGCCTACATAGTGAGGTACCGTCTCAAAAGGCCAAATCAAACCAAACAAAACTTCCAATAGTAGGGCCGGCCAAATAGCTCAGCACATTAAAGCACCTGCAAAGAGGCACAGGGGCCAGAGGTTCAATTCCCAGGCCTGCCGAGCATGCTCTGCCCCCAGGGATTCCTTAAATTGGGCATGGTTGTCTGTGCCTATAATCCCAGCCCTTGGGAGGCTGTAAACAGGTGATCACTACAAGTCCAATCTAGTAGTGAGACCTTGAACATCCTGCAGACCCTTCCCTAAAACACACACACACACACACACACACACACACTTTCCAGTAGTAAAACACCCAGGGCTAGATTCACTGGTGAATTTTGCCCAACATTCAAAATCAATTCTTTGGGGCCAGTGAGATAGCTCAGCAGACGAAAGCACCTGCTTAGGCAAGTTTAGGGAAGCACAGGAACCTCAGTTCAATCCCCCAGCACCATATGCCCTACCCCCGGGGCGGGCTGAGCCAGCCTCAGAGTCCAGGCATAGTGATGCATGCCTATAATCCCCGCACTGGGGCACCAGATAGCATGAGGATCACCAAGAGTCGGAGCTGTGTGGTAAGACCCTACAACAACCAAATATATATTTAAAAAAAAACTTTAAAAATTAAGTTTTCCCCTGGTCCCACCAAAAAAAAAAAAAAAAAAAAAAAAAAAAAAAAAAAATTAAGTTTTCATAAGCTCACTTTAAAAAAGATAAAGAGAAGCTGGGCATGGTGGTTCACACCTGTAATCCCAACACTTGGGAGGCTGAGGCAGGAGGATCGGTGTGAGTTCGAGACTAGCCTGGGACCCTAGTTCAATCCTCAGCACCACATCCACACCCTGCAGCCAGCCCCACCCCGAGGGTAGGCTGAGCTGACCATAATATAAAAGATAAAAATTAAATTTTAAAAAGCAATAAAAAAAAGGACCAGGCAAACAGTTCATCAGATTAAGGCCAGTTCAATCCCTGCCTCTGCCCCCTCCCCACCCCGTGGCAATTGAGACTGGACGTGGTAGCCCACACCTGCCTGTAATCCCAGCTCTTGGGAGGCTGTAAACAAGAGGATCAGGGCTGGGGAGATAGCTCCGAGGCACAAGTGCCTGATGGGCAAGTGCAAGGTCGTGAGTTCGAACCCTGGTCCCACAAAAAAAAAAAAAAAAACAAGAGGATCATTACAAGTGTGAGCAACAGTCTAACTTAAAAGGAAACAATAAATAAATACATAAATAGATGGAAACAAATGATCTGAATGGACATTTCTAAGAGAAGGTACAATAAGCACAGGAAAGATTCCCATCATCATTAGGGAGTGGTAAACCAAAAGCCATAACCAACACTACGGGGTACACACCTGGATGGTTAAGGTCAACGGATGCTAACAAGTATGGGAAGGATTGGGGGACATCGGAACACCTGCGCACCCAGCGACAGGCACCACGCTGCAGCCTGTTTGGAACAATTCAGAAAGTTTAAATAGAGGCACCATATGATGTAGGGACTCTCTTAGGAACAAATATAACCACAAGACTTGAATGAATACCCACACAAAAATGTGCACACGAATGTTTGCAGCAGCATTGTTTGAGCTAAAAAGTAGAAAAATAATGCAATGTTCATGAGCTCACAATCTGATCAGTTTCCCACATTCCAGGGACCAAAGGAAACTTCAAATTAGCAGACAGGGTAAGTTTCCTTTGTTTTGTTTGTCTGTTTGGTTTTGTTCCGTTTTTACAGAACCAGGAATTGAACTCAGGACCTTGCACTTGCCAGGCAGGAACTTGTGCCCCTGAGCTATCTCCCCTGCCTTTTTCCTTTGTTGACTGTGGTGCCAGCGGGTTCAGCAGTGATGCACACAGCTCTCTAATTTCTTTTCTTTTTTTTTTTTTTTAAATTCAGACTCTCCACCTCAGGCCACATCCATAATCCCACCAGTATTAAAACACATAGTCCCTGGGGCTGGGGAGATAGCTCAGTAGAATAAAAGCTTGCCTGGTAAACGCAAGGACCTGAGTTCAATGCCCCCTCCTACAAAAAAATAAAATAAAATAAAATAAAACACATAGTTCCAGTATATAATTCTAATTTCTGTCCAGCTGAAATACAGTATTGAGGTTGTCTATGCGTACACAGTCAAGAAAACACTAATTTGGGAGGCTGAGTCAGGAGGACTGATGTGAGTTTGAAATCAGTCTGGACTACAAAGTGAGCTCAAAGCCAGCTTGAACTGCGTAGCGAGACTCTTGTCTCAAAAAGACAAAACAAACAAACAAACAAACAAACAGCAGCAGCAGCAGCAGCAGAAGCAGAAGAAGAAGAAGAAGAAGAAGAAGAAGAAGAAGAAGAAGAAGAAGAAGAAGAAGAAGAAGAAAACACTTTTTCTAGACATTTTACTGAGGGATCTCAAGTTATTGTTATTGGATCTCATTGTGTCAGCAATCCTGGTTGTGAAGGTCCATGACCTTAAGGGAGGTGAAAGTCACCTTAAGGGAGGGTGGCAGTATTCCCGTTAGATACCACCCTCCCTTAATGGGAAGGCTAAAGGTGGACCAGGAAATAGAAGTGAGACCTGCCCTAGTTTCCAAAGATAGTGAAGAAAAACTCTTGTATAACCTGATCTTTCCCATGACCAGTGAGTGTGCTGCTCCAGGGGGTCTCTTGGAGTTGTAATAAAACTGAACGCTTCTGTCAGGCGTGGTAGCACATGCCTATAATCCCAGAACTTGGGAGGCTGAGGCAGGAGGATCAGTTCAAGACCAGCCTGGGCTACAAAAGTGAGCTCAAGTTCAGCCTGAACTGCATAGCGAGATCCTGTCTCAAAAAGACCAAAAAAGGGGCTGGGGAGATAGCTCCGTGGCACAAGTGCCTGCCTGGCAAGTGCAAGGTCGTGAGTTTGAACCCCAGTCCCACCAAAAAAAAGACCAAAAAAAAAAAAAAAATCAATGCAATGGTGGGGCAGGTACACAAGGCAGGTGGGGCTTACCTGAGATGGCCTCAGAATTAGAAATTTCCTGGTTAGGGGCTGGGGAGATAGCTCTGTGGCACAAGTGCCTGACTGGCAAGTGCAAGGTTGTGAGTTCAAACCCCAGTCTCAAAGCCGGGCGTGGTGGCTCACACCTGTAATCCCAGCACTTGGGAGGCTGAGACAAGAGGATCAGTGTGAGTTCCAGACCAGCCTGGGCAACAAAAGTGAGCTCAAGGTCAGCTTCAACTGCATAGCAAGACCCTGTCTCAAAAAGACAAAAAAAAAAAAAAAAAAAAAAAGTCCCTGGTAAGAAAGAAAGAACCCTGGTCCTGAAAAAGAAAGAGAGAGAGAGAGAGAGAGAGAGAGAGAGAGAGAGAGAGAGAGAGAGTGTTTATTTCCTGGTTACCACTGAAAAGGACACCAGAACCTCTACCCAGTTTCAGGATGAGGAGTTTGTAGTCAGAGGTGGGAGATAGTGGATAGTGTACATTTTCCTTTTTGGAATTTGAGGCTCATATTATCTAGCTTAATTATTATTTTTTTATCATGGAAGGAAATGGGCATGGAAAGTCCTCTTCTATACCTGAATCCAAGTGCCATTTTAATTTTTTCTTTCTCTTTTTTCACTTGAGGCTGGCTCTCACTGTGCAGTTCAGGCTGTCTTTGAACTTGTGATGAGCCTTCTGCCTCAGTCTCCCCCTTTCGAGAACAACAAGCTCTCTCTGAGATCCCTATCGGCCTAGGTGGCCCATCTTGCTCTGTTAGAACCCAAATTATCTCAGCAGGCAGGACCCCTGTGGAGAGCTATGCCACCGGGCATGGTGGAGCATACCTATAATCGGGAGGCCGAGGCAGGAGGATCATGTGAGTTTGAGACCCCCCTGAGCTACCAAGTGAGCTCCAGAGCAGCCTGAACTGCACAGCTAGATCCTGTACAGAAGCCAGACCTCAGGCTGGGAGTGTGGTTCCGTGGTCAGAGCTCTGTCTCTAACTGGTACACACAAGGCCCTGGTTTGTCCCCCAACTCACACACTGAAAGAAAAGCTCAGTGGGCTGGGAAGATAGCTCAGCAGCATAAGCACCTGCCTGAAAGAAAAGCTCCAACTTCATTTCTACCAGGTGCCTTGGTTCACAAACTTGGTTCTTTATTTCTGGCTGCAAACTAAACAGGCTGAGAACTAAATTAAAGACAATGGTTATACTGACCTTATTGGGGAAGTCTGACTTGGCTGCCTTCTAGTTTGGTTTGCAAATTGTAATTGAGTTTGTGAACTGAGGGTGCCAGTGCTACCAGCTGAGTGGCCCTGAATGAGTCACCGACCCTATATGGGGACTTCGTAGATTATTCTGTCTCCTTAAAGAGGACTGGTGAGATTACCCTAAGCAGCAACACCTTTTAAAAATTTTAGCCAACCTGATGGGAAACCTTTTTAAAATGTCTTACATTTCTCTGCTTTCCTAAACAGAGGTGAGGGAATATAATTTAGCCTTTTCTTGGTAACCCAGGGCCATGATTACCAACAATGCATCCATTTCTACAGGCGGCGCCTGAGGTCACACCCAAGCAGGTCCCCCTGAGCAAAGGACTTGGGGCCCCTCTCCTAGCAACTTTCACTGCACCCTAGCTGTGTCCCCTTCCCCTCCCTCTCTGTTCTGCTTTCTCTTTCTTACCCTCACCCCAGCCCTGGGGATTGAACCCAGGGCATTCTTTTTTTTTGCGGAACCAGGGCTGGAACTCAGGACCTTGCACTTGCCAGGCAGGCCCTTATTTATGCCCCTGAGCTCTCCCCCTGGCCTCCCCAGGGCATTCCTGTTAGGCCATTTATTTTTACTTTGAGACACTCTCACCAAGTCAGCCAGGCAGGACTCAAACTTGGGGTCCTCTTGCCTGACCCTCCCAGATTAAAGGCATCCTGTCTGGTTTCCTTACTCTCTCTTTCATTTGCTGTTTCCTATCTGCTTCGGACTTGGAAGTCAATGACACGGCCCGTATATACAAGCTAAACTGGCTGCGCATGATACAGGACACCTGTAATCCTGGCCCTCAGGAGGCTGAGGCAGGAGGATCACTGCAAATTCAAGACCAGGCTGGACTATGAAGAGAGCTCAAGGCCAGCCTGAACTGCATGATGAGACCCTGTCTCAAAAAGAAAAAAAAAAAAAAAACACTAAACTGGATCTGAGGAGCTGCATTCCCTGGGAACCCCATTCTTGGCTGGGGAACCCCATTCTTGGCTGGCGCCCGTGGTTCTGGCCAACGGCAGACAAAGCAAGGGTGCTGGTAGCTGCTAACGGGCCAGGATGGGGGTCAGATCGCAGGCTAGGAAAGGAATCGTCGCCAAGGGCAACCACACATCCCACGATCTACTCCAGCCCACCCTGCCTGGGCACAAACTCTGCAGCACGCCCAAAAGACTGGGGCCCCCGCTGCTGCAAGGCCTTTCCATTTCGCAGGCTGGATGAGCACTTCATCCAAGCTTGGGACAAGAGCAGAACATTTGCAGAGAGCATTGTAAAAATGACTCCAGGGCTGGCCAGATAGCTCATCTGACTAAAGAGCCTGCTTAGGCAAGCACAGGGACCACAGTTCCATCCCCAGCACCACATGCCTCACCAGCCCCACCCCCAGGGCAGGCTGAGCCAGGGCAGAGTCAGAGCCTAGGGTACAGTGGCATACATATATAATCCCAGCACTGGGGAGGCTGAAAAACAGGAGGATCACCATGAGTCTGAGCTGCACGGCAAGACCCTATAACAACTAAATACATTGGGGCTGGCGGGATAGCTCAGTGGTCTAAAGAGCCTGCTTAAGCGAGCTTAGGCAAGGATGGCAGTTTGAGCCCCAGCACCACATGCTGCATCAGACCTGCCCCAGGGTGGGCTGAGCCAGCCACAAAAAGTGATAATAAAATAAAATGTTAAAAAAAAAAAAAAAAAACTAAATACATTTTTTTAAAAGTCTCCAATTCCATAGTAGCACTTTGTCTGACAAGTATTTATTGGAACCCTATGGTAAAACGGGCACAGGCATGCAGCAAGCAGCTGGACAAATAGAGGTTATACACATATACAGCCTCCTGGAAATACAGTACTTGTTGGGCTGGCTGTGGTGCATGCCTGTAATCCCAGCACTTGAGAAGCTGAAGCGGGAGGACCTCCAGAAGTTCAAGGCCAGCCCAAACCACATACCAAGACCCTGTCTCAAAACAAGAAAGATCAGGGAGATAGCTCAGGGGCACAAGTGCCTGCCTGACAAGTGCAAGGTCCTGAGTTCAATCCCCGGTCCTGCAAAAAAAAGAAAGATTGAAGAAAGGCAGGCAGACTTGCATCTGTTGCCCAGGGGTCTTTGTTTACACAGTCTCACAGCCTGCAGAGTGTGAGACAGGAGGTTTTCAGCGCTCCCAAGCGCCTGCAGAAGCCCCCTCTCCTCCCTGCACCGTAACAAAAGACTTCATTCATTCCTCTTGCATCCCTTCTCTTCTCTACTCAGATGCTAGCAATAATCAGAACAACTTCTAGGACCTTCACATTTTGCAAAAGGCTGTGCACACAACTACCATGGAACCTCCTAGAACTTTGTTCTGGTTCTGCTTTCAACCAGAGTCTGAGCCCACTGGGCTGATTATCACCCCGGTACCTACCCCACTGGAAGCTCTGGGAAGACGAATGGGTCAAGCACCGCTCCTGTCCTCACAGAGCTTCTGAAGGCAACGGAGCCAACAGGGAGGGCCCAGATGGGTCACCAGGGCCAGACCTTAGACCCAGCCAGCTGCACGGGGTCTCCAGCACCTCCAGACACATCTCCAGCTGACAACAGGCTAGACCCTGACACCACTTCACATCACACCATGTCAGAGCTATGCTTCCAACTCTTCAAGCCTCTTTGCAACTTCATCTGAGGTGAGATACACTGGGTTCTACCCCGAGTGGCGGTGGCGTGGCTGTTAAATACTTCCCTCCAGCCAGGCTCTCAGGGCCCATCCCTCACTTCCGGAGCAGAGCAGAGTCCCCAGGAAACCACTTACCACAAATTCTGACAACAGAAATCTAGTTTACACCCCTCTGACACCCATGTCTCCAGCTGAAAACAGCCATCCAATGAGCTGATTAGAAGCTGAGCTTTCATAGTATGTCACCCTGCTGATCGGGCCTGGACCCACACACACACTCACAAGGCCCACGAAGCAGGAGGATGGCTGAGAGTTCGAGGCCAGCCTGGGCTACAACAGTGAGGCCCTGTCTCAAAAAGAAAAAAAGCCAAGTACAGTAGCAGGCACCTGTAGTCTGAGCAACTTGGAAGGCTAAGGCAGAGATCTCTTTGAGGCCAGCCTGGTTAACACAGAAGCTGTCTCAAAAATTTATTCTGGGGCTGTGCCTAGTGGTGCACACCTCTAATCCCAGCACTCGGGAGGCTGAGGCAGGAGGATCCATGTGAGTTCGAGACCAGCCTGGGCTACAAAAGTGAGCTCAAGGCCAGCCTGAACGGCATAATGAGACCCTGTCTCAGAAAGACAAAAAAAAAAAAAAAAAGAAGAAAGAAAAAAGAAAAATATTTAATTCTGGACCCTAGTGAACCTACCTGGAAAGTCTGTGTGACAGCTTCTCAGCCTTCCTAAAATCCCCCAGCCACCCCTGTGGGGCTGTGGGGGAGAGCACTGCCTCTCCCTCTCAGCCCTAGCTCTCTACCACGTACCCCCACACACACAACTCTTCTCCCCAAGGCTGAGAGGGATGGCGGCCAGCCTCTCAGGCCTCTCCACTCTGGGGCCAAGGGGAAAGGCCAGGGACAGAGGTGTGATTCACCTACTGATTGGAAGCAGGGGGCATTCCAGATAAAGGACAGGTCAGAGCTGCCCTGGGTCACCCGTTCCGCCACAGAGGGGAAGGGCCAGCGCACATCTGCAGTCCTACTTCCTCCACCTGCAGTCTGGGCTAAGGCAGGAGGCACGCTGCTAGGAATGATTCGCTGCAGTTTTAAAATGAAAATCTTAGGGGCCCGGCAGGATGGCTCAGTGGTCTAAAGCACCTGCAGGCGGCTGCAGGGACCACAGTTCGATCCCCGGCACCACATGCTGCGCCAGCTCTGCCCTCAGGGCAGGCTAAGGCAGCCATAAAAAGAAATAAATAAACAAACAAAAGTTCTGAAACAAAAAAAAATTAAAATTAAAATTAAAAATTAAAAAAAAATAAAATTAAAAAAAAATCTTAGGGGCCGGGGAGATAGCTCCATGGCACAAGTGCCTACCTGGCAAGTGCAAGGTTATGAGTTCGAACCCCATTCCTGCCAAAAAAAAATGTTCCCAGCTGGGCGTGGTGATGCATGCCCATAATTCCAGCACTTGGGAGGTTGAGGCAGAAGGATCAGTGTGAGTTCAAGACCAGCCCGGGCTACAAAAGTAAGCTCAAGGACAGCCTGAACTGCCTAGGGAGACCCTGTCTCAAAAAGACAAAATAAAATAAAAATGTTCCCATCCGGAGTCCTTAGCCCTGTCTGGCATGAAACAGAGCTGTGACTGAAAACTAGCAAATGTTTAAATGGCTTTTTAGTATGTTTCAGTGAAAGACACATTATCATCAATCACCCTCAAAATACTCCCCCTCCTTGAGACTGAGGTAGCTTTTGTTTTGTTTTATTAATGTGTTTGGTGCAGCGTCTCACTAGGCAGCTTGGACTCGCAGTGATCCTCCTATTTGCAGCTTCCCCAGCGCTGGGGTTACGGGTGTGCACCACCATGGTTTTGATGGCTGGCTTAGCACTCTGGGGATCAAACCCTGGTCCCTGTGCTTGTCGAAGCAGGGGCTTAGTCCCCTGAGCTATCTTGCTGGCCCTTTTCTGGGGTAGTTTTGAAAGCCCCTTTTTGTGAATGTTTTTAGTTGCACTGATCTCACTGCCTCGAGGTCCTAAATAAATCCAAACCATTGACCTTTCATGGTAATTTTCACTGCCGAAGAGGCAGAAGCCGCACGCGTGAAGCAGAGAACACACAGTTCTTGCTGTTGCCGTTTCTTTTCGGTTTTTGTCTTTTTGAGATAGGGTCTCACTATGCAGTTCAGGAGGGCCTGGAACTCACTTTGTAGCCCCAACTGATCCCAAACTCGCAGTGATCCTCCTGCCTCAGCCTCCCAAGTGCCGGGATTACAGGCTTACGTGCTTGTCAGGCAAGCACTTATTCCACTGAGCTATCTCCCTGGCCTATACTGTGATAAGTTGTTAATGTAAATATTAACTGTCTACTTGAAACCTCCTTATATCAAGTCAGCAGCTCTGTACCCCTCTACCTAGGCTGGCTGGACGGTGAACACTCATGATTCCATTGTTCATTCTCCCAATTGCATCCAGGACAGGCAGCGTGACGAACTCCTTTTTATAGTGAGAAGCACAGGCTCAAACAAGTTTAGCTTCCTGACAGTGGGCTGTGGGTTAGGATTTGAACCCAGGTGTCTGACTCCAGGCTTCAGCTGAAGGCCTCAGTGGCATGCTGAAGTGGGTTTCAAAGAAGGGAAATAGCTCTTGTGGGCACTAGCTCAGAAGTCCTTTTCTGAGGGTCACACTGTCCTGGCCACACTGCTAGGATCGCCACCTCACTCCCTCTCTGGCAATGCACCATATTTTTCTGGTTGTCGCTAACAAGCTCTTCATTCGTATTCTCTTGTCTTGTTTATTGTCAGCTGCACAAAGTCAATAATTGTTGGAGGCTGTAGTTTGTTCCCTGCTGAGTTCCCAGTACCTAGCATTCATACAGTGAGTGCTACATAAATAACTGTTGAATGAATAAATAAAAAGACATAAAATAGAGCTGAGAGGCAAGAGCCTATGCAGGGAGGAAGGGCAGATAATCATTCATTCAGGGGAAGAACAGAAAGCTGAGAAAAGACAGAACGGGGCCAGGGGCCAGCTTAGGGCTCCTAGATGAGCCTGAGAAGAGGAAATGAAGGTCTGGCTGGTCCCCGGAGGGCTCCCAAAGAGCTTCCTGGGGGCAATGGTGACTTCCAGCTGCCAGGGCCCCAGCCTGAGGGCTTCGGCTGGGGAAAGAGGGCAGCAGGCAGGGAGACTTGCAGCTGCGGAACAAAGGCCTGCAGATGGACACGCAGCTGACCAGAGAGGGCCCCAGCGTGGTGGCCGGGGTCAGAAAGGCCGCCTGGAGTGGGGGAAGGCAAGGCCCCTGGCCCAGCTGCAAAAGCAGGCAATACCCTGTCACCCAGGCTCCCCCACCCCCAACACAACAGAGAAGAGCTGCCAGGCCCTGGTATTCAAGGCCAGCTAGCTTCCCAAGGTTGTTGAGTGCAGGATGGAGGTGGCAGGGGAGCCAGACAACGGGATGGCAGACCCCCACCCCTCTGGCGCTGGTCACCCCCGCCTGCCCTTTGGCCTGTTCTGCTGTAAACACTGTGACCCTGGGAGAGCGGGTGGATTTGGTAAGGTCAGTGTTTACTCTGGAGCAGAGCTGCTAGGGGCCAGGGAGTAAACTTCCACCACTGGCTCCCTACCTGTCCCCCTGGGGTACACACGGGATATACCTAGAAAACTGCGAGGCCTGAGGGACCCTCCTCGTTACCAGGCAGACTCTATTTTTTCTTTTTTATATAGTTGATGGAACATTTGTCCCATGTGACGCATCACCTGAACTTTACCATAGCCCCTAGTTTTAAAGTCAGACAACTATTCCAACTTCCTTCACAGAGAAACTGAGTCGGGAAAAGCGGGAACTAACCAGGTCGTGTTGGAAAAAAACAGATATGACGGTGAGGCGCTGTAAGCTCAGGTCTATTTGGCCAGTGGAAGTCAAGGCCTCAGTACCTCTGTGTGTAGACCGGGTGGGCTAATCTGAGCCCACCAGCATCAGGACACACCAGTATTTGCCCACATATAGAACCAGGCCTTAAAACTCAGGCTAAACCCAAACCATACTCAGCCCAGATTTCTTTCACTCTTCTTACTAGGCCACTTCTTTTTTGTTCTGTTTTTTGTTTGTTTTGAGACAGTCTCACGATGCAGTCCAGGCTGTCCTCGAACTCGCCTAGATCCTCCTACCTCAGCCTCCCAAATGCTCAGATTACAGGTGTCAACCACTATGCTAGGCTTAGACTATTTCTAATCAAGACAAGGGAAAAGCTCCAAAGCAGCTCTTAAAGCACAGGCCTGGGAGTTTCCTTCATCCTCAATTCCCAGCTCCACCCCTAGGGACCCAGGGGTCGCAAGGGAGGAGGCGGCACAGGTCGGAAGATCAGCAGCAGACAGATGAGGTCGCCCAGACAGGTGTGAGCTCAGACCCACCCCACCCGAGAGAAGAATCAGGACACAGCAAAATTCACCTTCTCTGGCCTCTTACTCTCAATTTTTTTCTGCTGGAGTTGCGGTTAAGGGGTGCGAGACTGCATTCCAGCCCAGTAGAGGAGGAGGGGCTGGGGAAGTGTTCGGCAGGGAACACCGCCTCCCCACCTCCGGACTGTCATTACTCTCCCCGCTGATTATGTCCTGAGCAAGGGCCACGTGATGAGGCTGCAGCAGAAAACCAGCTGGGAAGACTCAGTGGAACCCCACACACACACACCCCGCTAGGGGGCCTGGAAGGTGACGCGTCCTGGCCGTCTGCTCCGGCTTGGGACAGCGCAGCGAGCGACCCAGAGAACGAAGTTCCCACTGTTTCTAGCCCTTCTCCTTCTCCAATCATTACAGTTCTCGCTCCCTTTTCCCTTTGTTTTTGAAAGAGGCTCCAAAGAATCAAAGTAGTTAACTAAGCAACGTCTGGAAATTAAGCGGGCTTCAGGAGTGGGCGCGCACGGAAGGGCCACACCGCCAGCGGCTCTGGGCTCTCAGCGCCCCCGGGCTCGGGCACCTACGTCTGGGCCTACGCCGGGACCCGCGGCTCCAGGAGCGGGAGCCGCGCGTCTCGAACACGGAACAGGGGTGGGCAGCGCCCAGCTCCGGGGACCTAAGGCTGGTTTTTCCAGAGCCGGCTCCCGGCGCGCAGAGGGCCAGGGTGGGCGCAGCCCCGCGGGGCCCCCTACGTGGTCCTTTTTACTTCTAAGGAGGAAGTAAAACGGGCAGAAAACTATCGGAACCGTCCCCTGCCGGGACGGTGGCCCAGACAGCAGCCAGCTGCCCTGGGCCACCTCGTTTGTCGCGGGTCCCCACCGCACAGGACACAACACAGACCCTAGAAGGGAAAATACGCGGCCGCTCCCAGCAGCACCCTTTCGCTGCCTGCGCCCCAGGGGTGCGTGGGGACAACCGAGGGACACTCACCGATGGTTGCCGCTCCGCGGCTCCGGGCGCGCACGGTGCACGGCGCTGCCCAGGTGGTGCCGTGAGGCAGGCGCGAGTTTGAAAGTCGCTCTCGGAAGGGGCCGCGGCCACCGGCTGCTCCCGCCCCCTACAGCCGCCTGCGACGCGGGGACTCCGCTCTGTGCGCGGCTCCCCAGCGCGCCAGGAAGTCGCAGCCGAGCGGGGCCGGGCAGCGGCCTGGGCGGGCAAGGGGGAGCGAGAGCGGGGCGGGACGGGAATGTTTCCAGGGGGTGGAGACTCAGCCGCGGGAAGGCTGCTGCCTTCGGCCGCCCCGCGGGCCCGGGGTGGGGACCTGCCGGGCGCTGCTAGGCGGCCGAGGACCGGGGAGCGCTCCGGGTTCAGGCCTGCGGGGGGCGCGTGTGGCCTCGTGTTGTCGGTCCCTCCAGCCGCCAGCGCCTCCCGGCAGCCTGGATGCACCGGGACGCACTTGGTAGGGTCACCTTGGTGTCGCCAACCTGGCACCACCGCGTCCCGAGTGGGCGGCGCGCCACTGAACCCCCCTTGTGCGCGCTGGGAGCGGCTGGGCCGGCAGGGGGTTCTATCCCCGGCCAGGCACCCATCAGGGTAGGATGTGGAGGTCCCAGTCCCATCCGGGCAGGGCATCTCAGCGTGAATCAGAAGTGCGTGTCTCGAATTCCTCACCCAAACTACGTAGTTCGTGGGCCTCTTCAGACAGAATCCAAATTTGGGAGAAACTGATTTGGGAGATAAAGGCGCTTCTAACTTAGGGGTGAGGGCGCGGGCCAGGGCTGCTAGAGGGAAAAACAACGTGCAGAAACCTGGTTCATGGAAAAACAAACTTAGACTCGTCTGGTATTGGGGGGGGGGGGGCTCGCCTGCCTCGGCCTCCCAGAGCTGGGGTTATATGTATACTCCACTACACCCAGCCAGTACGTCTGCCTTTGCGTCTACGTGATCTTGCACGCAGTGAAACGGTCACCTGGGAACTGGAGGATATACCGGCCGAAGAGGGTGGGGAAACTCAAGACGCTCAACGCAGACATCAACATAAATCTGGTCTTACAACAAAGCCTTAAAGTACGATCCTGGAAGAAAGATGCTTCCCCAAGACAGGCCAGGGTAGTGGAGCCCAGGGTGGGACTATTGTCGCCTCTGTTTTGGGTGGAGGAGGTGGACACGGCTGCGCCAGTGGGTATGTTGGACATGCAGGTGTAGACAGTAAACCGTTGATAGAGTCCTGAAAACAACACAGAGAAAGCTGTTCCGGCAAAAGCAAGGTCCAGGTGATTTACTCGGAGGGGCAGGGAGGGAGGAAATGGCTTTCAGGTGACTTTGAAACTCGACCCGCTGGAGGGTGGGGTAAAGATGGCTAGGGCGGCACTGAGGGAGGAGGGCTGCGGGCCCACATTCCTAGGGGAGGGGGCTCCGTCCTGGGCGTGCGGAGGCGACGGCCGGGACACTGCCGAGGGCGGCGTGAGGCTGCCCTGCACGCAGCCGGCCGGCTCAGAACTAGAGGAACACCCCGGTCCTTTTCCTTCTCGAAGGAGCCCGCCCTGCCCACCCTCCACCTCCCTTTGTTTCTGCTTTCTTCTCCGATCACGAGAATCCTACCAGGCCCCTCTTACCCATCTCAAATTCCAGTCTCCTCATAAGCCCCCCCAACTTAACTAGGCTGCATCCCATCCCCGTTCTCAGCCAGGGCCCGCCTCCGCTTGGTGGATACTTCCGGCACACCTGCCTGTGCTACCCTAAACCCCGAGCTCTCCATCCGCCGTGAGCAGTTGGGGCCGCCTCGCCCTCACTTTGCAGCTAGATGCTGAGTTCATGAGGGTGCCCCTTGGCCAAGGTCACCTCAACAGCCAAAGCACAGGCCCATAAGGATCTGTCCGCATGGTCCCCGCGCTGGAGTGCCCAGCGAGAAGTTGGCTGCTGCCCTATCACACTAGAACACCTTCACTTAGGGGAGAAACAGGGCTCACTTTGCAGTTCAGGCTGGCCTTGAGCTCATTTTGTAGCCCGGACTCATCTAGATCCTCCTGCCTCAGCCTCCCTAGTGGTGCTGGCCACCATACCCAACTAAGGTCTCTGCTCTTAACTACCACTTCCTCTGCCTTTTCCTCTCGCATTGTTTCTAATTGTTTTAATCTATATCACCTATTTTCTGAAGATTATCATCTCCTTACAGTAGAGTTCATGAATGAAGCACTCAGTAGTAAAGCTCTGCAGAAGTCAGATGAAACAAACCAGTTTGTGAAAAAAATCACAATTACACCTTCCCGGATAAAAATCTAGATCTAAGCTCCACAGCTCCACGCTGCAATCCCTCCACAGCCTGAACCTCCCTCTTTCCTACCTGGTCTTGCTTCAGTGGCCTCACCCTGCTATTAAATCATTTATTATAATAATAGCTTGAATCTCAGCAGTGCCTTTAATCTAAGATCCCAAGGTGTCCGGACAAACAGATTCATTCATCTTTACAGTACCTGAACTGGGATGGGGAAAAAGAGGTGTTCACCCCATTTTATGTGAGAAAAACCAGAGCACCCAGGGTGACTCACTGGGAATCAGCGGCAGAGCTGCTCTCCCCTCTAGCCTTCTCTCCTCCTTCCTGACTCTTGGGGCCAGCAGGCATGAAAATTTCAAATCCCAGAGACAAAGGCCATTGAGTTTTTACAATAAAGAATATTTCCAAACTGTCGTCTCAGCAGCTCTATTGTGGTAGACCTCGGGGGAGGGTGGGGCTGTCATCAGAGCAAAGATTCCCGGGCTTTGTCCCAGGCCTTAGAGGAGGACCCAGAGCTTGCTGCTGAGGTGCAGGAAGAACACCTCAAGCAAGAAAGACATCCTTAAGGGCCTGGGAGATAGCTCAGCCAGCATGAGCAACTACTTGACGAGCACAAGGTCCTCAGTTCGCTCCACTACATGGCAATAAAAAAGAAAAAATTTCCCTTCAAGGACCCTGAAGAGCCCTGCTAAGTTCTAAAACCTCAGAATTGCAGATTGTATTCTATCAATGTCCCTCAAAGTGAGAACTACAGGCACCATAAGAAAAAATGAAAGAGGGGCTGGGGAGATAGCTCCGAGGCACAAGTGCCTGCTGGGCAAGTGCAAGGTCGTGAGTTCGAACCCTGGTCCCACAAAAAAAAAAAAAAAAAGAAAAGTAAAAATGAAAGAAATGGGACACCACATTTTTCATTTGTTTTTATATGATTGACTCAGCCTGCCCTGTGGGTGGGGGCTGGTACAGCATGTGGTGCCAGGGATGAGGGATCGAACCACAGTCCCTGCAGGTGCCTAAACTTTCCTAATCAAACACTTTAGACTGTTGAGCCATCTCACCGGCCCAGATTTTAAATTTCTTTTTTTTTTTTTGTGCGGGACCGGGGTTTGAACTCACAACCTTGCACTTGCCAGGCAAGCACTTGTGCCACAGAGCTATCTCCCCAGCCCCTGATTTTAAAATTTTTAATGCATCAAAAATCATCAAGCCGCTAATCCCAGCACTTGGGAGGCTGAGGCAGGAGGATCAGTGCGAGTTCAAGACCAGCCTGGGTTACAAAAGTGAGCTCAAGGCCAGCCTGAACTGCACAGTGAGACCCTGTCTCAAAAAGACAAAAAAAAAAAAAAAAAAAAATCATCAAGCTGGGCGTGGTGGCGCACACCTGTAATCCCAGCACTCAGGAGGCTGAGGCAGGAGGGTTGGTGAGAGTTCGACAACCAGCCTGGGCTACCAAAGTGAGCTCAAGGCCAGCCTGAACTATATAGTGAGACCCTGTCTCAAAAAAAGACCAAAAAAAAAAAAATAATAATAATAATAATCAGAGCCGGGCGTGGTGGCGCACGCCTGTAATCCCAGCACTTGGGAGGCTGAGGCAGGAGGATTGGTGTGAGTTCGAGACCAGCCTGGGCTACAAAAGTGAGCTCAAGGCCGGCCTGAACTGCACATCGAGACCCTGTCTCAAAAAGACAAAAAATAAATAAATAAATAAATAAAAATAATAATAATAATCAGGACAAGGACCAGCAGTATAGCTCAGCAGATTAAGCGCTTGCTTCAGGAAGCGCAGGGTCCAGGGTTCGGTTCCTGGCCTCGCCTGCCGTGCCAGCCCTGCTGTAGAGTGCACTGAGCCAGAGATGGAGTCTGGGCATGGTAGCGCGAGCCTGTAATCCTAGCACTTGGGAGGTACAATCGAGAGGATCACTACGAGTTAGTAGTGAGACCCTGTACACACACACACATACACACACACTCATCAGGACATGGACCAACAAGATGGCTCAGTGGTCTAAAGCACCTGCTTAGGAAAGCTTAGACAAGCACAGGGACCAAGATTCGGTCCCAGGCACCACATGGCAGGCTGAGCTGGCAAAAAAAAAAACACCAGAACAAGGGCTGGCCAAATAGCTCAGCCGACTAAAGCCCTGCTTAGGCAGAGTACAATGGCAGGGGTTCAATCAGTGATTCAAGGACTGGTGGCCTCAGGCATCTTGAAAAGAGCAAAGAGGGAGGCTTGTACTAAACTCCACTTGTGCCACAGAGCTATCTCTCCAGCCCCTTCTTTCATTAAAAGAATAAATATAGGGGCCAGGGAGATAGCTCCGTGGCACAAGTGCCTGCCTGGCAAGTACAAGGTTGTGAGTTTGAACCTGGGTCCTGAAAAAAAAAAAAGAATAAATATATTTATGGATATCCTATATCCATCTGGATATCATAGTGGTGTTAAAAGGGGAGGAACAGGGCTGCAGGGAAAGGGCATGTCCCTCCCTCCTGCACCCCATTTAGCTTGCAGCCTCTGCTGTGGGAGCTCTGGGGGAAATGAGTTGTTTGTTTTGAGTGGTGTCTGAAACTGAAGAGTTTGCCAATCACTTGTGGTTTTTCAAGCATGGGGAGCCCCTGTGAACCACTTCTGGAGAGTGCTTACGTTTGCCTTCCTTATCAGGAGACAGGGAGGCCCAGACAGCCCTTACAACACCTGCAACTCAGCGCTGGCTCCCACCCTCGCTCTAAGCGCAGCTCCAGACCCCAGCTTCCAGTCCACTCTCTGACTTCTGGCCTTCCAGTGGGGTTGGTTGGCTTGCTCTGTCTTTGGTTTTTGTTGTTGTTGTTGTTTGTTTGTTTTTTCAGGATGGGAGTTTGAACTCATGACTTTACACTTGCCAGGCAGGCACTTATGCCACAGAGCTATCTCCCCAGCCCTTTCTGTCTTTTTTTTTTTTTTTTTTTTTTTTTTTTTTTT
>PVJA010037758.1:0-20171 GCA_004027025.1 Myocastor coypus | reverse complement strand
TTGTCTGCTTCCAGTCACTTCGTTGTTTAATCCATAACACATTCAGCTGTGTTATGCCCTTAAGTTCTTGTTTTCTTCTTTAAAGTTCTTATATTAGGGAGACTATACGATATTTACACATATAGGTCTGGTTTATTTCACTAATGAGTATATATTCAATATACATCCATTTATATATGAAGTCTTCAAACTTATCATTCTTTATGGATGAGTCGTGTTCCATTGTATAACAATACCACATATTTTTAACGATTCTTCAAATGATGGACATTTTGGTTGTTTCCAAGATTTGGCTATTACAAATTGGGCTGCTATAAACATAGGTGCACAGATATCGCTATGGTATGAAGTTTTCAGTTCTTCTGGGAAAATTCCCAGTAGGGGTACAACTTATCCTTGTTTGTGGTATTGACTTAATGTATATGTTTATCAAAGCATCATGTTATGTATCTTGAATATACACATCTGCATTTGTAATTTATACATTAGTGAGGCTTAAATTAAATTAAAATTAAACTAAATTTGAAATTAAAAACTATATTATGGTAATTGTAGGAGACAAATTTTAGGAGCTTTTATAATGACAGTATCTTAGTAATAGTTTTTTGCTCTACAAATGATTATCTGAAACAATAAGCTATCATCTACAATGTCATACTTTTTAAATATGACTCACAAATCAAATCTATAGTGACAGATAAGCCTTCTTAGATATCTTTAGTATAAACTTTAAGAATAATCAATTGTTGCGGTACTCATCTTTCGATGCATAGAAATATAATACACACTGAATAATGCATAAGAAATCTTGAGCATTCAGTACAACAGAAGCTCTATGGAAACAAATAGGGACACCAAAATGGTGGAGTAGAGATGAGATTTAAAGTATAGCATCTCAGGGACCTGGAGTGGAAGGCATCTGGAAAACAATAATTTGGTGAAAAAAAAAGGAGAGGGTGGACTGGAAAACTGGAAACCATAGAGAAGCAGAAGTATGCAAAGAAAAGGACAAAGAAGTCTGGAAAGCTCACTATATTTCCTGGGGAAGGAGACTTCCGTGCTCACACAAGGTAAGCCTAGAGAGGCTGGAAGTTTCAAGGAAAAACAATGTACCAGAGCAGCAGTACTGTACTCCCCACCCATCAAAAACACTCAAGATTATTTTAAATAGCTAAAGCAGTTGCAGGGGTTTTACTCTTACAGTGACTCCTTCCACATGGCAAACTATAGTTCGCGAAGAAATCCAGTGCAAGGTCCACCATGTTAGAATGAAATCAGGAGCCAATTTGGGAGGGAGCTAATTGTTTAAGAGTGAGCCACAGAACTACGCAAAATAACCATTGTTTTGGTTTTTGTGTGTAACCCTACCACCATGATAGGGTGAGATATGGCCATACTTGTAGAGAGGGCATGAGTTAGATATACACTGCCTGAGAAGTTCAACCTTCAGCTGGGAAGGACATGGCTGGTCCCAGCTGTCCATAGTAAGAAGCCAGGTCAGACATATTTAGCTTCCAGTGGGGATCTGGATTGAAAGAGCTGACATTAAGTCCAGCTGCTTGTTTCATCCCACAGCACTCGACTCCCTATGTCCACTACAGAACTCTGTGGTCTGCTTAATTTCTCCATCTCCCAATGTGAGCAAAGACACAGGTTGGCTTGGATGGTTGCCATAGTCTTTATGGCATTTCCTTATATGGAAAGAGGGTGTTAATGGAGCAGGTGAGTACCTCACAAACCCACAGGCCATAAAGCTATGTAGAAACGTTGATGGCTTGCCATATTTGTTGAATGTAGGAATAATCAGAGCCAAAGAATGACCCTATTGAATGATCATATCTAGCGAGAAAAGAAGGATCAAATTCACTGTTCACATACAAAAACATAAGTATTGAAGAAGAAACTAGGTCTTGCCCGTGACATAATATTGCTCCTCAATATCTACTGGATTCCAAGACTATAGACACTGGAAAGAAACCACACATTCTAAAACACAAAGGAATTTTCTGGTACTCATTTCTTTTCTTATCTTTTTTAAAAAAAACCTTATTTTATTTATTTATTTATGTTATGGCTGGCTCAGCCTGCCCTAGAGGTGGGGCTGGCACAGCGTGTGGTACTGGGGATGAAACCACAGTCCTTGCATTTGCCTAAGCTTGCCTTAGCAGGCTCTTTAGAACACTGAGCTATCTCACTGGCCTCTGGTACTCATTTCTAAAGTTGTTTTATACCCTCACTTGTTCTTTGTAGTTTGGAATGTTTTTCTTTCTTTTCTTTTGTTTTTTAAATTAATTTTCTGTTTTTATTATTCTTTTTCATTTCATCATAATTTTACTTTCTGTATTTTTCTCCTTAAACTTGTTGGTTCTTTTCTGGTACTTTTATCCAACACTATTATTTTCCTTTTACTCTTTAATAACATCTTTTACTTTACTTTTCTCTCTTCTTTCTCATCTTGCTTTTTAAACTGTAGTTCTTTCATTGTGTCATGCCCCATGCCACTATCTTTACTAATATAACAAACTTTATTAATCTTTTGAAACTTAGTTAACTCTGTGGTATTACTATGGAATTTTTTTCCGTATTCTTAGAGGTAGTATAGTTCCTGCATTTAATAGATATTCATAAAAACTCAGTATTTCGGTCTAGCAATAGCATGTTGATAACTACTTTATCTTTGACTCTATTATTGTCACTGATTTAGTTGCTGTTGCCAAGGTGGCACAGTGGTTGCTATTATATGGTTTTCTCTATATGGCAGGACTTGTTTTTGTTTCATTAAAAATATGGTGATCTGGGGCTGGGGAGATAGCTACATGGAATAAGTGCCTGCCTAGCAAGGGCAAGGTCCTGAGTTCAATCCCTGGTACTGCAAAAAATAAAAATATGGCAATCCTTCCAACATAATGGGGTGCTGGGCCAATTACTCTGCACTTTCCCCTGACAAGTTAACAGAGGTGGTTGGATCTCAGCACAAAGGCAAAATCTCATAGTTAGTACAGGGTATATTGCTGAAAAACAAACACTAATTAAAGAGATATCCTAATTACCAACAAAGTCTTTCACTATAATCAATCCACAAACCCAAGTACAAAATATAAAACAAAAAATTAAAAAAAGAGAAATCAGGGTAATGAAATATTTTCCCAAATCCTCAAATCCTTCAAAGATGAGCATAAGGCATCAATGAAGAAGAAATCAATTACCACCCAGCTGAATTATTTTAAATTATAAACAGAAGATAAAAAATCAATAAGGTGGTAGGAAAACTTATAGAAAATATTCTAAACAGATAACAGACTGAATAAATAAAGCAATCAGTGAAATTACACAAGATACAAATAGCAAGTTAGTTGAGCTAACAAACATGATACAGAACATGAATGATCAGTTTGGCAAATAAAGTCCATGGAAATCCAGTGGGTTAAAAATTATATTCAATTTGTATGGATAACATGTAAAAATGTGAGGAAAAGGTGTCAAAGCTGGAAAGGTGAGTTACATGTGGATCATCATATATTTAGAGATATTTAAAAAACAACAAGAGGAAAAGAAAAATGGATCTCACAGCTACTAGATGATACAAGGAAAAGTAACCTAAGAAATATTCAAATAAATGAAAAATCAGAAGATAGCACAAATGGTGTAAGAAAATTATTTATAGAAACAGTAGCATAAAACTTTTCAAATACGGGAAAGAATTTAACATACAGAGAATGAGAAACATAGAAACCACACAGCTATAATCAGAAAAGATATTGACAACACATTGTACTCTAAGTTCCAGAATTTTAACACAAGAGTACATGCTTTAGAATGGGAACAAATTTATTTATTCATTTTTAAAAATTACTTTTAATAAGAAATATCAATATGATAGTTGCACAACAGATTAGTAGTGCATTCGCAATAATTGGCACATTGCACAATGTCTTCATAATAGTAATAAAGAGTATAGCGTGAGGACATGATACATTTCTAATCAATATTGGTAAGGAAAGAAAAACAATTTCTTCTCTTTGAACTGAGAGGAAGTAGATGTATAAATAGTCCAATGTTTCATAAGTCAACAAATTTATTAATAGAAATCCTAAGGAAAGCTTGGAGTGAACTATTCCAAGACAAAAAGAAAACCATTATTGACCAAGGTTGATATTTCCTGCAATATAAACTTTAAACATTTGTAAAGAAGTAAATTCTTTCCATAATGAAGAATGCTTCAAGAAATTCATGACAACTAGAACAACATTACAAAAAAATTCCCAGAATATCCTAGAAAGCGCTGGGAAGATAGCTCAGCAGACTAAATGCCTACTTAGACAAGCATAGGGACCGGCATCACACACTCTGCTGGTCCCAGTTACAGGTGCACTGAGCCTGTGACAGAGTCCAGGCATGGTGACACATGCCTGGAATCCCAGTGTTGAGGAAGGTGAAAACAGGAGAGTCACTAGGAGTCTCAGCTTCTTAGTGAGACACGATACCAAATACATAATTAAAAAAAGAATATCCAGGAAAAAGAATGATGGTAACCAGTGTTGAAGTCTAACACAATGAGTATACTATTTAGGTAGTGCAGCTTAGCACAAGAGAGAGAAAATAGAACCAACAACAGAGGAATGATACAATGATAAGAATCAAGATATATATTTCAGAATAAACACCAGTGTGAATGGTTTCAGTTCCCCATCAAAAGGCACAGATCATCATAGTGGATCAAGAAACAAAATTTAACCTTTATAAGGAAATAAATATTAGATCCACTAAAATAAAAGACTCTAAACAATTGGCACTAAAGTGAACTGATACTTCTGAGGAGAAATACAAATGGCTAATAAATGTATGAAAAATGTTCAACATTTTTTTTTTGTCTTTTTGAGACAGGGTCTCGCTATGCAGCTCAGGCTAGCCTTGAGCTCACTTTTGTAGCCCAGGCTGGTTTCGAACTTGCACCAATCCTCCTGGCTCAGCCTCGCAAGTGCTGGGATTACAGGCGTGAGCCACCACGCCCGGCTTCAACATTTCTGACTACTACAAAAATGTAAATTAAAGCAGCATTGAGGTTCCATCTTACTCCTATCCAAGAATTGCTATCATCAAGAAATCAAGTAATGGTAAATTCTCATGATGTTGAGAGAAAAAAGGCAACACTCTGTATTCTTGGTGGGAATGAAAAGCTAGTATAACCACTATAGAAATCAGTGTGGAGATTCTTCAAAAAATTGAAATTAATAATTTCTTTTGACCCAGATATTCCCCATCTAGGACTATTCCTTAAAGAATTAAAGGTATTAATTCACAGTTATACATGCATACCTATGTTTACAGCAGCAAACGTCATAATTATTAAATCTTGGAAGCAGCCTAAATGCCCATTGATAGATGAATGTAAAATATAAACTTGAGCCATTTGTAGGAAAATGGATGCATTTTGAAACCACAGTGTTGCGTGAAATAAATCAGACAGTAAACTTAAATATCATGTAGTTTCTTTATTGAGGAGTCAAACGTATAAATAAATATAAATAAATCAAATAAATCTACACGAAATAATAAAAAATGAAAGTCCTTTTCTGAAAATGAAGGTGACCAACAGATTGAAAAGAATGAAGGAGTGGGAGGGAAAGGGTATGAACAAAGACTCCGTATATATTACATGCATGTACCAACTCCACAGTGTGCCACAATGAATGTATCATTATGTATTGCAAACAGGCAGTAATAAAATATTTTAAATGCTTTATCAAATATGGTACTGTTGAGGTGTTTCTTCAATCAACTGCTTTCTATTCTCACTATTGATTTGTTATCCCTATTTCTTCTAGAATAATAGTAAGTGAATTTTATTATTTGCTGCATTGTACAATCAGTAGGAACAAACTTCCATAATTTGTTATAAGTTGGGAGCTTTTTGGAATGGGTTTCAAAGGCAGTGTTAATCATTACTTTTTTCATAATAGTAGATTTAAATTTCTTAAAAAACATTGATACATCTTTGCAATTCATGCAGTTTGCGATCATCTTGGGGAGTGACTATATTTGTAGATATTCTAGTTTTATTTTTGAAACATGTCCTTCCTCTTTCCTCAAGCTCCTCTTCCTGCTTGTGTTTCCCTATATCCCTTTTCGTAGCTGTTGATTCTATTTTTCTTAGTTCATGTTATGGTATATAGCTTTTACATTAATTTGGGTTATTAAATTCCTGTACATGATATATCTTTATTCCTTACTTTCTGTCCCCTTCCTTCTCACCCCCATCCTTATTCTCTTGGATAGCTTTCCTATAGCAAGAGTTCCATCCCCATGTCTCATTTGATCTATCATCATTTTCTTGGCACTTTGTATTGCTCAAATGAGAGATACCATACACTAATGAGAGATACCATATCTAAGGTTGTATGTCTGCTTTATTTAAGTAAATATTATATTTTCTATGTGAATTTATTTTCTTACAAATTTCTCAAGCATGTCATTTCTTTACAGCTGAGCAGTATTCCATTATATATAAATACAGGCTTCTTCCATGATTTAGCCATAATGAACTGTGTTGCTATAAACACTGGTACACTGTAGTGTGGTAACTTAACCTCTTCGGGGAAGTAGCCAGTAGGGGATGCCCAAGGGTACTTGAGTCATATATAGGTTTTCTAATTATACTTTTATGAGAAATCTCCATACAAATTTCCATAATGGTAGCACTAGTTTGCATTTCCATCAGCAATGCAGCAGGGATTTTTCACCGGAGCCACACCAGAATTTATTGTTTGATATTTTAAAAATCTTTCTTTGAGACATAGTCTCACTAAGCAGTTCAGGCTAGCCTTAAGTACACTTTGTAATCAAGGCTGATGTCATACTTGCAATGATCCTCCTGCCTCTGTCTCCCAAATGCTGGGATTACAGGTGTGTGCCACCATGCCTGGCTTTATTGTTTGATTTCTTAATGATTATCATTCTTTCTGGAGTAAGATGGAATCTTATTGCTGTTTTAATTTGCATTTCTCTAGTGGCTCAGATATGCTGAGAATTTTTTTCATGTGTTTGTTGATCATTTTTGTTTCTTCTTTTATCATATTTCAGTTTTTTTTCTTCACCCCATTCTTGAGTGGGTCGTTAAATTTACATGCTTTAGATGGGGTGGTTCTATCTTCTAGACATTACTCCTCTGAGGAGTAGCTGTCAAAAATCTTTTCCTACTTTGTAATTTGTCTTTTTCTGTCTACTGATTAATTCTTTTGCTGTGCAGAAGCTTTTTAATCTGACATAATCCCATTGTTTGATTCTTGGTGCTATTTGTTTTGCAACTGAGATTCCATTTAGACAGTCCTTTCCTGCGCTCTTATCTTTAAGTGTTTTATTTATCTTCTCTTCCATAAGGCTTAAAATTGTTGTTTTAATGTTTAGGTTTTTGATTTATTTTAATTTAAATTTAGCATATGGAAAAAATGAGGGTCTAGTGTCATTTCTCTACCAGTTTTCCCAACATTATTTATTAAAAAGTTATCTTTCCTTTAACATATGCTTCTGGATATTTTGTCAAAGATCCATTTGTTGAATGTGTCTAGAGACGATTCTATATTCTGAATTCTGTTTCATTCATACTCATGTCTGTTCTTTTAGTACCATGCTATTTTTTATATCAATTGCTTTGTAGTACAGCTTGAAGATAGGTACTGCTATGCCTCCGCTTTGCTTTTATTGCTAAAAATTATTGTTGCTATTCTGGTTATCTTCTGGTTCCATATGAATTTTAGGATTGTTTTCTCTCGATCTGTACAACATACTATTGTTAATTTGATTGTCATTGCATTGAATCTACATAACAGTTTGGAAGTGACACCATTTGGGCAATACTGATTCTGCTTGTCCAGGAGCAAACAACATCTTTCCATTTTCTGATGTTTCCTCAAATATTCTTCTTCAGAGTACTGTAGTTGTCTTTGTAGAAGTCTTTCAATTTATTACATTCATTGTTGATCCACAGAACAGAGAACAATTTCTATGTGTTGATCTTAAATCTTGCTACTTAGCCGGAGTTCATTAATTGTAAGAAGTTTTTTGGTATCTATATTTCGTCATCCCCTAGCTGTTTTCCCGTGGGGTCATTGAGAACTGTGTGGGATGCAGTACCCTTCACTGCAAAACTGTGATTGACTTAGATTCAGGACCTCTTCCTGACAGTTTGCAACGATTTTCAGAAGCTGATCCAGTCCAATGTCTTGGGTTAGGAACTCTGGTTGTTCCTTTCCCTGTGTGTGATGGTAGATTCAGCAGACAATTTCATGGCGCTAAATTTTCCACTGATTTGAACTGATTATTAATATCAATCAGTTCAAATATAATAATAACAGAATTATCCATTACACTAATATCTATTAGGGCTATTTGAGAAAGAACATACCATAACACCCTACCTCAGAAGCATAAGCACATGCCTGGCAAGCACAAGGACCTGAGTTTATTCCCCCAGACAAAAAGAAAAGAACTGTAGCTTCAGGATAAAAGAGCCTGAGAGGAAGGGGCCAGGGATAACATATATCCCCAAGGTAATAGTTTCATGACCCAGCCACGCACAGCAAGAAATGTGCTTTAGTCATCTTTTATATTTAAATGTCTTTCAAACCAATTAAGGTGACAGGCAAGATGAAGCATCAGAAGTGCAACTAATGTAATGGACATGAAGGTATAATAATTTAGTATTATGTATCAGTTAACATTTAGACATTATTTGAGTCTACAAAGTAGGTATTTGTAACTTCTCTGTATTGATGAAGAAGCTAGTTTTGGTTGCAGTTTGACTGAGGCTATAAAGAAGAACGTGATAAACTAAGATTAAATGCTTGTGTTTTATTTCAAAGATAGAATTCTTAGGTGCTTTGAGTGCATTTTATTAATAGAGGCTATACATAAGCTATAGCAATTCTGAATAATGTAAAAGTCTATAATTATTTATCAAAGTCATTTTCTTTTTATAAGAAAACAATTGTGCTATTTTATTTTTCAAATCACTAGCATTTTTCTATTCAAGATACTGTTATGCATCGCACAGCATTTACACATTGAATGCATATGATCTCCTGAGGCAGGTACTCTTATTCCTGTTGGTAACTTGCCAAGGATTCACAGCTTAAGGGCGCCATGATTCCTACTTAGGAAGGATGTCTTTGCCGTCCATACCCTTTGAAACTGTCACAAGCTGCTTCTCCATTCTTCTTAAGATAAATTGCCATAAATTTGACACGTGGAATTTCGGTCATTTTTCCATGCTATCACTTGGGCATAAAATTCATGGAGTACATTTGGTTAATTATTGGCCTTTTATTTTTTACTCCTTTCTCCTCACTTACTAGGAAATAATAAATTCTTACAGCAAATAAATTTTGCACATAGATTTTTGCAAATTTGGTAGCGTATGCATTTGTCCTGCATGTGGATTTTTGGCTTACGAGTTATTTTCATGATAAACATTTTCTTGTGTTCATTATCTGAACTATAGCTTGGGGTATTTATAATACTGTAAAAATACTTAAACTTAAAAATAAATGAAATGACTTCCTTTTGAATTAGAGGATCTCTAATGTTTATGTGCCTGTGTATACTCCCTTTGTACTTTAAGTAGGCAAGAGATTGGAAGTTAACACCATTACCTAACAGTGAGCATGCAGCTTTACTTTTCATAAGAAAAATCACTATGAAGGTTCCTTTATTTTTATTTTTTTTATTTTTAAAAGAAGAGTCAAGGGCTGGAGAAATTGCTAGGTGGACTAAAGTACCTACTTAGGCAGAACACAGGGGCCGGGATCCGATACTCAGGAGCACAAGTTGTGCCAGCCCTTCCCCTGGGACATGCTGAAAGTGCAACTGAGATTGCACGTGGTGGTGTGAGCCTATAGTCCCAGTGCTTGGGAGGCTGAAAACAGGAGGACCACTACGAGTCTGATCTATGTAGTGAGAGTCTGTAGACCCTGTCCCAAATGCATTTAAAAAAAAGAACTAAGAAAGTTCTTAATAAAGGGATTTTATTTTAAACTCAATGACAGCTAACAAGAAAAGATGAACAATACTTGTTAAGAAACCATTTTTCCCTTTGTTTCTGTTTTGTCTTATTGTTCATCCCTAAAATCATCAGATTTTAGGATGGGAAAATCAAGTAGAGGTGCAATTGAGGACTGCAAAAATCCATTGTATTTGCCCTTTGAAATGATGTAAAATGATTATGACATATTGTAATTTCACTTAAAATGCATGCAAAACTTCAGTACAAAATACACTTAATAACTGAATACAATATTCCAGTTTCTGAATTGCAAGTGGCTGATATTGCATCAAAGAATATAGTCATTTGTTCTCATTTTTTTCTGCTGCTCATTTTATGTGAGACCTATATAGATTAAAAATACTTCCAAAAAATACTTCCACTTAACTTTTATAGAACTGTGATCACATGAGAGTTCACAGCATATCGTTTCAAGGACAGGGCTTTGAGTCTTTAATGTTGAAAATTCTGAAGACAATTTTTATCAAATTTTTCTGCAGTTGTAAAAATATCGTGCTGAATCAAGTTCATATTTATTTCCTTTAAATGCAAAACTATTTTCAGATTCATAATTCAGTTAAACACCTAAAAATCTGAAGTGTGTACTCAATGATATAAAATTCACTGATATTGTCATTTATATAAAAACTATTCTCCACTTCCACTGAATGAGACCAGAAGGAAGAAACTTCATTTGCAACATGAAGGATACACTTAGTAGTAGTGAAATCATTCTATCAGTTCAGTGAGTAGCCCATACTAACTTAGCAAGGGAGTTGTTTGTCTATGCCAGAGATTTTGAAGAAGTCACCGGTATTTTGGGGAAATGCATTTGACACAGACTTTAATTCTAGTTACAAGTGGAGCATAACAATTTCTCAATTTCTTTAGTTGAATAATTCTATGTATGCTTTATTGTAATAAATATTTTGTTATATTTGTATTTGTCCCAGTTGGAAATGGGAAACACATTTCAGGTTAATAAATGCATTAATTTAGATAATCATTTGTTTTTACTAACAATGACTAATGAAGAAACCACTTTAAGGAATGATTACTATTAAACTCATCATTGAGAACTACTTCTGTGGCATCATACACTGTATCACATATCATTGTCACTCCCCTTTCTTTCTCACTAGGCTGAATTACATAAGTGCATTGTGACAATCAATAAACATGCTATTTTTATGTCTTCTAGTGCAGACATAGATCTAACATATAGTTATGACTATAATATGTTTTTATTATTATTCATCAGGTGAAATTTGTCCAAGATTTGAAGGGAGTTAAGTATCACATGCTCTCGGATTTATAGGGTTCCTTTGGTATTGCTTATTTTGTGCTAATATATACCTTTGTCCAAAGGTCAACTTGAAGAAAAACACCAATCCAATTATAACTCTAGATGGAAAACCGAGAATCAAGCTAATTTCTCTTAGGCAGTGCAGTAATTGATTCTGATTTTAGACATCGATCACAGACAAGTAGTTTATGTCCCGTAAACTAAGCATTGGGTTATCCTTGAGGAACTTGTCTACATTCTAAATTAAAAAAAAATTTAGAATGTTTGGAAACACAAAATTAAAATTCTTATTAACATCCAGATGAGTAAATTTTTCAGAACTCGATTTTTAGGACACAGCTTAACATAGTTAAATTATGGCATTCATCTATGGACCAATGAGCCTTGGTTTAACAGAAATTAATAAATCTGTAACTAAAATTTTATTGAAAGAAAAAAGGTTCATGACATAAAATTACTTTGTAAATTATTTATGCTCACTTTTATGCAACATTTATGTCTTAAATTATTTTGTGTGTGGTAAAATACACATAAATTTTAGCATCTTATCCTTTTTTGTCCCCAGTACTGGGGATTGAAGTCAGGACCCCATGTTTACCAGGCAAGCATTTATTCTACTGAGCTATCTTCCCGGCCCTTATCCATTTTTAAGTATAGTAGTAAATAAGTCCATAATGTTATGCAGTCATTGCTGAGATCTATCTTCATAACTTTTTTATCTTGTAACACAGAATTATACCTACTAAACAATAGCTCCCTATAAAATCATCTCTGTAACCTCTCAAAACTACCATTCTATTTTTATCTCTGACTTTGATTACTTTGAGTATTTTTGTTTCCTCATCTCAGTTTTTCCTTCCAATTGAACAAATTCTTTGCCTTTCATAGTATCTAGTGTACCTTTTAGATTTTAAGTATCTTGTATAAATGCAAAGATAAAGTATTTTTGTGATTGGATTAATTTGTTTAACATTATGTTCTAAGGATTCATGGTGGTGTAAGCTAAAACTGTCTTGCTTTCATAGGTCAAATAATACTCTTTCGCTCATTCATTCTTCTGTTGACCAATACTTGGCTTATTTCCATTTTTTTAGCTATAGTGAATAATGCTACTATGAATATGGATAGTCAACTATATCTTTGAGACCCTGCTTTCAATGCCTTGGGGTGTATATTCAGAGATAAAATTACTATATAATGTTGTAATTCTATTTTTAATTGTTGAGGAACTGCCATTCAGCTTTACTACAACAGCTATCTGTTGTTATTGGATATAGTATTTTGTATAAGTTTGTATATATGGTTAGATTTTTTTTCTTGTCATTTTTAGACAGGGTCTCACGATGTAGTTCACAGTGGTCTTGAGCTCACTTTGTAGCTTTGACTGGCCTCAAACTCCCAGTGATCTCCCTGTCTCAGCCTCCTGAGTGATATCTATGTTGTTTTTTAAAAATTTTCTGTTTCTTTAGTTGTCCTCTGTTTTGTTGTTCTAATATTAAGAATGAGGTATTTAAATCTTCAACTATTATTGTGAAATTATCTCTGTCCTCAAATCCATCAATTTTTATTCATGTGTTGACAGTTCATTACTAGATGTGTATATTTTAAGAATTGTTATGTTTTCTGGCTCTCTCAGAACTTTCATTCATATATAACTTTATGTCATCATTCCTTTTGTCTGATAGTAGTATGGCCACTCTTGCTCTCTTTGGTTGCTTTTCACCTGGAGTATTTTTTCCCCACTTTTTCAATTTCAACTTATTTGTATCTTTGGATCTAAAGTGAATCTCAGGGTGGGAATGTATCTCATCAGTTGAGTATTGCCTAGCATGGCCAAGATCCTCTCTTCAAAATGTAGCACTGTATTGAAAAGTAAACTAAAGTGAATCTTTTGTGGGCACCATACAGATTATTGTTAGGGTTTAGATCTAAAATGTCTCCCAAGTATCTTAAGTTTAGAGGAGGGGCTTTTAGAAGGTGCATGGATCATGGAGGCATTTATACTCAGTGGTAAGTTAGTCTTTTAAGGTGTTTATACCTAGCTGGACCATTAGGAGGTGGAGCTTGGTGGGAGGAAAGCCTTTGAAAGCATGACAGGGAAGGGTACATTCCCTCTGCAAGGTTCCTCCTCTCTCTTTCTGCTTTCTGGCTGCCATGGGACAAGCAGAAGTTCCCCTCCATACCCTCACATTATGAAGTTTCTGCCTCACAGCAAGCTCACCATGCATGAATGGCCTAAACTGTGGGCCAAGTTAAACATCTTTAAATAATGGATGTTGGATATTTTGTTTCATTGATAGGACAGCTGGTTAATGGAATCATATTTTTTATTTTTTATTTCATCCTACCACCTCTGTCTTTTGACTGGAGAATTTATTTACACTTAAAATTATTGATAAGAATTCGGACATTTTGTATTGAATTCCTATGTGTTTTATAATCTTTTTTCCCCTGACTTTTTCATTATTGTCCCTTTTGTATTTAGGTTATTTTTAGTGAAATACATAAATATTTCATTCCACATGTGTGTATTTTATACTTGTGTACATTTAACTTATGACTTAATTTTACTGAAAAGAGTGAAACAGAATTTTATGACAAAATAATAGGCAAATAACAATAGCTAATACATTGCATATTGCCATCTTCAAAGTACTTGTTCAGAGCACAAGATATGAGCATAATATTCTCCAATTGATATTAGCATGAACTTTCTCTGTCTTTCTTTCTTTCTTTCTTTCCTTCCTTCCTTCTTTCTTTCTTTCTTTCTTTCTTTCTTTCTTTCTTTCTTTCTTTCTTTCTTTCTTTCTTCCTTTCTTCCTTTTCAAAGTTTTGTGTAGAGTTTGGTCAGAAATGACAGGTTGGGAAGAGTTTTACAGTACTCATAGCAGGAAAACCAAGTCCTTTTATCAACAATCTGCATCTTACCTGTAATACTCCCACCCACACCCAGGACACCACAGGAATCACTACAGCCCAAGCCAGGCTTTACCCCGCCCCCTCTGCACCAACACCTGGGAGCACCGAGGCTCCTGGCTATTTTCCCTGTTTTTTTCTGGTGTTTTTGAGACAAGGTCTCTGCTATGCAGTTTAGGCTGGCCTTGAGCTCACTTCGTAGCCCAGCATAGTCTCGAACTCCAGCAGCCCTATTGTCTTAGCCTCCCAAGTGCTGGGATCACAGGTGCACACCACTATGCATGGCTTCTGTTTAATTGTAATGAACATCTCAGGTGGAGCAACTCTCAAGATTCTAGGTTTTATCTTTTTAATTGTCTCTCCATAGTTTACCCAAATAAAACAATGAAACTTGCCGACTACCAGTGTGGCACAGTCATTATTCTTTTTTGAAAAAAAAAAAAAAAACGTTATTCTCAACCTCTTAATTTATGACCAAAAAGGGGGGGGGGCAGGCATCTATCCGTGCCTTCAACTGGGTGTCGCTAGTGCTATTTTAAGTAATTTCGTGTCACTATCATTGAAAAGAAATGAGACAGTGCCATCAGGGCATGAGGTACGCAGAGGTGCTTCCTAGGGCCTACATCTCATCTGGCTGCCAGAAAGAACCTTCCTTTTCAATGAACTATGAGACACTAATAGTATGGCTACCTTGCACTTTTCTCCCTTTCCCCTTATTTCCTTTCATCTTTCCCCATCTTAGTTCCTTTTTCCTTTTAAACAATTGCGTCTCATTTCACTTTAGACCTTATTTACCCTTTTAGTTTCTCACATGAGCAAGACAGTGTTATGCTTACACATGCCAGTCTTATTTATTTCACGTATGTGTATGATCTCTAGTTGCATCCATTTACTTATAAAAGTCTCAAGGCTACCTTTCTTTATGCCTGAGTAGCACTCCACGGTATGACAGTGCCACATCTTTTTATCATTCCTTGATTGATGGTATTTGAGTTTTTTTTCCTATATCTAGTTATTAGAATTTGGGCTGCTATAAACATACTTGCACATATATTGCTGGGGTGTGGTATTTTTATTTTATTTTATTTTATTTATTATTATTATTATTTATTTATTTATTTATTTTTATTTATTTATTTTTTTTGCCTTTTTGAGACAGAGTCTTGCTATGCAGTTGAGGCTGGCCTTGAGCTCACTTTTGTAGCCCAGGCTGGTCTCGAACTCGCACCAATCCTCCTGCCTCAGCCTCCCGAGTGCTGGGATTATAGGCATGAGCCACCACGCCCGGCTGGGGTGTGGTATTTTAAATGTCCATTTTTGGATAGGGTCTTTGGATTTGGGAGTTCTAAGTTTTGTTCTGCATAGAAATCTTTTGCTTGAGGGACAATTGTCTAAAATTTTTTTTCCCACTCTGTGGTTTGCCTTTTCATTCTGTTGGTGATTTCTTTTGATGTGCAAAATGTTTTTAATGACGTGAGATCCTAGTTGTTGATTCTCTCAAGTATTACCTGAGCAGTTTCGTTTTTTTGGCATCTAACTCTGTAATACACTAATTTTAGTTTAATATCAACTTCAGTAATCTATAAAATCGTGGTTCTTTACAAGTGCATCCTCTTTTTCTTTCAGGTACTCATATTAGAATATTGCCTGTACAATGTGTTCCACAAAACATAGACTAATAACTGAAGTTCATCTGTCTCTTAATCTATGGAGAAAAATGTAGAATTACAAATCACAAAATTATTAGCTTTTAGCCTCGTTTTTTTTAAAGTATAGCTTTTTAAATCAAACGAAAAGTAGAAATATAAATAACTCTTACAACCATAGCTTTTATAATTCCCCTTATATTCACCTGTATTGAAATTCTTAGTTTTGTTTGTCTTAAGCTACTTTCTACTTCCCTTCCATTTTGTAATGCATGACTTCCTTGAACATTACTTGCAAGATGATTTATGTGGTAACAATATCCTTTAGATTTTGTTTATATAGAATTTATATAGAATTTAGTTTATATAGAATTTTTGTTTATATAGAATTTTGTTTATATAGAATTGTCTAAATTTCTCCTTCACTTTTGGGGGGAAGTTATAACAAGTTTAAGGTTTTCGATTCAAATTTTTTTCCTTCAGTACTTTGAATATATGAGCTGTTGCTTTCTGGCCTCCAGATTTTTTAATTAGAAATCTGTTGATAACATTATTGAAGATTCTACGTGCATTACAATTGACTTTTCTTTTGCTGCTTTCAAGATTATCTTCCTGTTTCTACCTTTCAGAAGGTTGATTATAACATGCTGCAGTGAGAATTTCTTTTTTTCTCCCTTTTTATCTACTGCATTCAGTAAGAAACAACAATGTGACAGTCTCTTTAAATTTGCTTTTTTTCGTTTTAGTTTCTGGTGCATTGTGATGAATATCATTCATCAAATGTGGGAATTTTTTATCTTATGTATTTACTACAGGGTCTGACTATGCAGCACAGACTTGTAATGATCCTTCTGTTTTCAGCCTCCCCAGCACTAGGATTACAGATTTGCACCACCATGCCCTGGGGCCAGTGCAGTATGTGGTGCTCTGGATAGAACTCTGGTCCCCATGCTTGCCTAAGTAGGAGCTTAATCTGCTGAGCTGTTTTGCAAGCCCTAAATATGGGAAATTTTAAGCCATTATTTATTCAAATTGTGTGTCTCTTCTCTTTCTTTTTTTTTTGTTCTCAGACTTTCAGTGAGAAAATTGATCTGCTATGGTATCTTATGTGGTCCTTGAGACTGTCCACTTTTCAGCCTTTTTATTTCCTTTTCTTTAAAAAATATTTTATCTTACTTTGAAGAGCAAATATAGAAGCAAAAACACACAGAAAAAGGACAGAAACAGGGTAACATACAATATGGATGTTACGGATTTTCAAAATAGGAATAGCCAATTAACAATGGCTATTATATGATGTATTTTTATTTTTATTTTATTTCCTTTTATTAGGTCTCAATTTCTCAGACTCAGTAATTTCCCTTGTTCTATCTTCACTTTCCAGGATTGTTTATTCTGCCTGCTCAGACCTTCTTTTCAACCAATGGAATGTGTTCTAAATTTTTTATATTTTACTTTTGAGCTTCAGAATTCTTTTAGGTTTCTTTCATTTGTAAAAATTGGTCTTGGTACTATTTCCATTTTGTTCGTGCACCATTCTCTTGACTAACTGTTTCATATCTAGATTTTTGAGCATGCTGAAATAGTGGCTTTGAAGACTTCACTTAGCAGATTTTCTAGTGGTTTACTTTCAAGGACCACTTCTGTTCACTTTTTTCTATTCACGTACCATATTTTCTTGTTTCTTTATATTTTTTAACTGAAATTAGAATTTGCACCTAAAAATGTGGTTACTCTGGAAATCTTTGCTGTAGGCTCTCTCTATGCCAACAATAAGCCTCAGACAACAATTTAAGGGTTCTTCATACGCTGAATCGCCTCTTTTTTTTCTGGGCATATGTAGGCATGTCTTAATTTTTCTTATGTTTGTAATTCCTTTGTTCCCTGGCACCTAAATGGGCAAATAGAAAAACAGTAAAAATAAGTCTCCTGGAAATCACTTTAACCAGATATGGAAGAGTGTGCACCAGTTTAGGGAGAAGTATCAAAAATGATCGCTCTCCCTTTATGTCTACACATCTGTGGTCAGGAGACGTGGTTATCACCAATCGGAGCTTAGGTGCTTGATATTTGGAGAATAGGATCCTTTCACCCATCCTGCTCCCAAAAGGAATAAGTGGCTGCTCTAGTACCTTGCTTACAGTTTTATTCTATGGAATTGGGGCTGGTGACTACACAACTAATTACTACTGTGTTGAAATCTGAAACTAACAGAGATTAACTGCAATTTACTATTCAAGCCTTTTCTTGGAAGTTGCAAGTAACAGGCCGCAGATGTCCCAAACGGTTTCATCCACTTCTGCCAGTGCAGTTGCGTAGGCAGGGAGACAGATTCCTTCCTGCTGTTTCCTTCTCCACCATCTTCCCCAAACCTTTGCGATAAAGTGAATTTTTTTTTTGAAAATTTCCTAGATCATGGTGAGTGGAGTTTCTGGCTACCTTAGAAGGCAGTAGGTTTCTTGGTTTACATTCTGGTTTTCATCATATGTTTCCTGTTATATGTCTTTTAGATATACATTGGAACTTCATGAAGTGCATTCCTTCTGCTGTATGGCACTTAAAGAATTCGATAATAAATGTCAAGTGTGCCTGTTTTCTCCTCTTCATCTTGAACACTGTGCAGTTTAAAGCTGCCTCACAATGTTCACTGCCTGGTTTTAGAAGTATTTGCTTTTAATTAATACATGGTGCCAAGAATTGCATATCATATTGCATGTGTAGTCTAGCCTCTGTTGGAAATGTTAACTCATGATAATATCTTATATCTGAATGAAGTCAAATTCCAGATTTGTTGTTGGAAATTCTGTGAATTTTTCTGAAGAAATATCTGAATGCAATTTCATTTATGTAAAAAAATGTAGGTCACTTTCACTGAGTCCCTATTTGAATTTCTTTCACGCTTTCTTACAGAACTTTCTCTTAAATCTGAAACTAATTAATTTCCACTGTTGCAAGTTCTGACTGCTATAATCTGCTTCATAAGCACAGTTTAAACCTCCATACACTCTTTTGATGACTCTCCCCCCTCCCCACTTTACCAGTGTTCAATGTATTTAAAAAACAGTTTTTGAAGTTTTCCAGCAGAGTCAGCACCTTGGAAAAATTCCCATTATGTTATCAACCACTTGTAGAGGAAGAAACAAGTAAAGAAGCTTAAGGAAAGCGAAGAATTTAAATGTCCAATAGCAGTGAGCAAGTAGTTGCCATATACAGCAGCATTGTTGAAAGTTGTACATTCTTAATTATAAATAGACTGAAAAATGGCTTCTTAGGTGGTTTAATTATTAAGTAAAAACACGTTTTAACTGAATTATTAACTTTAAAAATATGATAACTGTGTTTACAATCAGCCCAGAAAATATGCTATGAATATCTATGTTTTCTGCATTTGGTTAGCTTTACTAATGTTTCTGTCAAAATGTTATTCATGAAATAGTTTCTACTCATTTATAGAAACATTGTTTTATACAAATTTCTGAACTGATTAGAAAATGAAGTAGCCCAATGTCTGAATATTTACTTTTCAAATAAGTCACTACGTGTTTCTCCTCATTTATTCTGAAATGAAAAGGAAAAAAAATCTAAATGGTTGCACATTTATTATGCAAAGCAAGGAGTACCACCAGCATGAGACTTCTATTTATACAATAAATTCCAGTTTATATTGATTTTTTAAAGGTTTTATTTAGACTCTGGATGCACTTCTAAATTCCTTTATTTATTGATTTATTTTAATTGAAAAAAATAAAAACAATACAAAATTTCAAAACAAGATGATAGGAAATTGATAATGGTTATTATGTTACATATTGTTATTATCAAAGTAGTTGTTAAGATTACCAGATATAGGTTTGCAAAACTGACCATACAGTTAAGCCTTAACTAGTATTTTCAATAAACCAGTAGAAATTAGCAGTAAAGATTTTTAGCTATCTTGTGTATATGCATTTTGCCCTATCCTTCTTGTAGAAAGAGAAAGCAGCCTGTCTATTAATAGGAAGTACCAGCTACACAAATATTTTTTTCTCAATTCTCTTATTGTTTAAATTTAACAATGGTTATATTACGTATTTTCATCATCGGATCAGTTTAGATTAATACATATAGGTATATAAGATTGATCAAACAATTAAACATTAACCTTTCTAAATCCACATTACTTTTTTTTTCTTTTCCCCCTTTTTTTCTTTGAAAGTTGACATATTGCATATTGTCCTCACAATCATTCTATAGAGTGCAGTGTGTGGGCATGACCCACCTCCCTATT
>PVJA010037757.1:0-20167 GCA_004027025.1 Myocastor coypus | reverse complement strand
TGGGTGATCAAGGGCAAGTGAAAGCAAGACCTGTATAACAAAACATTAATTTTTTTGTGTCTTCCAGGGTCAAATCCCCTCAGGATTAAGTTTGGGACCATATACAGTACTTTGTGGAACTGTTGTCAGTGTCAGCCTTCAGGCCGAGTCACGGCCATTGCTTGGCCAGTTTGCTTTCTGTGAAAGCCTGAGAGAATGTTTTTCTCTGGGTGACTCTCCTTAGATGCACTATACTTCATTTATCCCTTTCCTCTGAGGTCCCATAATCTCCTTGACCAGAAAATTTGGGACACCTCTGAGTTATAGGATATTACACCACAGGTTCTCTTATATCCTGAGTCCTTATTGACCTTGAAGGGCTAGGACCAAAATATTGGCTATCCTCATAGCCCTTCTTTTTCTCGAATTTTTGGTCTGCTAACTTACATTCTTAACCCTCCAGCAGAAAAGCTTTGTGATACTATTACTCTATAACATAGGTACTTGAGCTTATCATCATTGGCTTTCTTTTTTTTTTTTGGTCTTTTTGAGACAGGGTCTCACTGTGCAGTTCAGGCTGGCCTTGAGCTCACTTTTGTAGCCCAGGCTGGTCTTGAACTTGCACCAATCCTCCTGCCTCAGCCTCCCGAGTGCTGGGATTACAGGCGTGCACCACCACGCCCGGCTATCATTGGCTTTCTGAGTATCAAATATCTTTGACTTAGCTTAGAATTGATATTTTCTGACTATCATTGATATTCTAATAATGTTGCATACAATGTGATATAAGCAGTCACACAATTTTTACATAGATATTTGGAAATTCAAGGAAGTACAAAATTATAGCGTGCCAAGTCTATGGTATTTGGCCCAGTCTCTTATTTTCAAGTACTACTCTTGAGAGAGAGAATGACAGTAATGGAGTTTACACCGGGAGCAGTACACATCAAAAAACATGCATTCCAAGAGTAATTTCATTTTCTATCACATCTCCTATTATTTTGGAGTCCACATGCCAGTGAACTATATCCATAAAAGAAACTTGAGCTCCTCCTTTCTAAACTAGACTCTTTGGGATAAATGTAATCGCTTTTGAATAAATGTTTTTCCCTTTCCTTGGATCACATTGGGGCATGGGGAGAAGTTTATGTCAGAAAAATCATGTGAATAATCTCTTGATACTTACTGAAATCTGTCCTATAGGAAATTTTAATTAGCAAATATATATGCTTGTGCATACATATACATATGTATACATACATCCCCACTTATAGACACAGCACACATATATGTATGTCTACCCATTCACACATATATAAATTATGTATGTACATACATTTATTACATATGTATATGTATTATTTATAACGTATAATTCATAATAGCTAAGAACTAAATCAAGCAAACTATATATATGTATAAACAATGGGATATTATGCATCAATTTTAAAGAATTAAGTAAATCATATAAACAAATACAGAAAGTTATCAAAGACTATAACTAACCAGTAAAATTAAACTGCCAAATAATATTTATAGTATAGTGGTATAAGCATACTATATGCAGAAAGATGTGTATATATGCACATGGTTATAGAGAAGAATGGTGTTTTGGGTATGTATAAAATCGATAGTGCTATGTAATTGAAATTAAAAATTTTTACTGTGTTTCCTATGAAAAATATATAACAACAGTTAATATGTTAAAAATAGGAAAAGCTACTTGCATTGACAAGTTATGTATCACACCTCAAGAGCTGATTTCTCGCCTGGGAGAATTTGGACAGTTCTGCCCTGTGAGCTTGGCAGAATCATATGAATTATTTGATTGTTCTGAAATGGACTCCTTGGAATTTGCGGCAGAATTTAGAGGGCACTATTATAAAATGAGTTCGCAGGAAAAACTAAATGTAAGTTTGTTCCTAATCCAAATCTTCACTCATGAAAGAGTATGCCTTTTCTTTATATTTGTCAAATAACAATGTGGGGTGAGTACAGCTGGGAAACTCAGAAAACTGGGACAAAGCACCATTCTTGGACGTATGACAGTTGGCCCAGTGAAGAGCTCAGAGTGAATGATCAGACACACCTGAGTTTATACACCTAAACAAAGTTTAAACTCCTTGAACCATGAAGGGCTCTGGACCTTGGCTGGACAGTTCGTTCAGCAGCCAGTGGGATCCTCATATGGAGGGGAAGGTGAACATCCAGCTCTCAGCCTGAAGGTGGTATCCAGTGTGTTCTGCTCTGAGGATTGCAGAATGGAAGTCAAAGTCAGTAGAAATGAAACAAGAGCTGATGCTGGTCTCCTGAGCTTCAACATTTGTTCTATCACTGAAATTACCCACTGACTTCAAATAGTTGTCCCTCAGTATCAGAAGGGATTGGCTCCAGGACACCCTTGCTACCCCTGCCAAGAACACCAACCCCATGGATGGCCAAGTCCCTCATATAAAACAGCAGAGTTTGCATATAACCTATACAAGCCCTTTCTTATACTTAAAATCATCCTTAGGTTACTTATAGTACCTAATACAGTATAAATATCAGGTTTGGAAAATGATGAAAAAATTTGTGCATGATTAGTACAAAATCAATTTTGTTTTTTTCTGAGTATTTTCAGTGTGTGTTTGCCTCAATCTTGGGATACAGTGTTTACTTATTTAGAGGGCCAGCTCATCCATGTCTGTCTTATTTTCTCATCATTGAGAAAATATCTAATTCCCAAGTGCAACCTGAGACCATATTCATAAGTGGAATGAATCAGACTGATAAGTGAGAATACTGCATTATCTCCCTGGTGTGAGAAACTGAAAGAATAAGTAAGTTTTAAAATATGCAGATATTGTGACATGGCAAGAAATTGTTCCAAAGGAAAAAGAAACTAGGATGGGTGAAAGGAGAAAGGAAAGGTGGAGGGGAAAAGGGAAAATGCAAGACAGCTCTACTATTAGTGTCTCTTTGTTCATTAAAAAGGAAGATTTGTGCTGATATTGACTGGAGAATTTTTATGCCCATATTTGGTACCCTGAGCAACTACTTTAAGGATAGTATGTAATTTATTAACTATTGTTATTCTCCTATTATTTTGTTATGAAATTTTGTTTTACCTTTTTTCCCATAAAATAAAAAAATTAAAGTTAAAAAGTGCTCAACAGCCAAGGTTAAAGGAGAAAAAGTGTATTTGGCTCACACTCTATAGCGGTTTCAGCCCATAATTGGCTGGCTTCAAGGTAGGGTGGCAATGCAGACAGGCATTGCAGAGGAGAAGCAGCTCATGGGAGGCAGAAGGTAGCCAAGCAAGCAAGGCACAAGACAAGTCTCTTCCTGTCTGTATCCAGGGTACCAGGATTAAGGCAGTGCCAGGCAAATCAGTAGACTGATTTAATAATTACCATCCTTAGCCCCAGGATGTCAATCACATCCTCTAGATTCGTCCTTCTCTGTAAAAGCCCCACTTGTCAGTGCAGGCAGCTTTGGGAGGATATTTAAACACACATCGTAACAGTGCCAATGGATATGGAAGACTAACAGCATTTCTGTGTAATGGAAAGAAAGTTTTGTTCTGTATTATATTCATAATTAATAAAATAAAACAGTCGATATTTGAAGACAATCGTGGGAACTAACAAGATGCCTGGTCATGGAGTAGGAGCTCACAAATGTTTTTGTATCAGCTGGTGAGATAAAGAGAAACCTTAGACTACTTAGGAGGCTTACCACAAGGGACTTCCTGTAGGAGGGAGGAGAGTAACTCACATGATTGACAAGGCAGACATTACTTCTGAAATAGGGAAAGGATTGGACAGCCTCTGTGGATTTTTGACCTACATATTGTTGCTGTTTTAAATTATCTTTCTCCCAAAATCTTTTCTTAATAGAAATTTTTGAAGAATCCAGAACTGTACGTGCCTCCTTTGGCACCTCACCCACTACCATCTCCTGACATGATACCCAAGAAACTCACACTGTCAGAACTGAAGAGTCGATTTCCAAAGTGTGCTGAGCTCCAGGGCTACTGCCCAGTGACCTATGAGGAAGGAGAACACAGGCAAGTCCTTTTGTCCTTGGGAAGTGCAGAAACTATGCCCTCCTGGGAGCAAGTGGGCCATGTAACAATCTTAACACTTGTACGAGATAAATCGATACTGAAAACGTGATGCTTATACACAGCGCCACAAAGAAAGGTAAACATGCCATTTGTAGGAAAGTAGATGCATTCACAGACCATACTGTTAAGAGAAATGAATCAGACACACAAGCTTAACTGTCACACAGTGATGGGTTCTTCTTATAAGAGAAAACTAAAGTATAAATAAAACGCAAAATGAAAGACAGATAATAGGAAGAATGGGGCTAGATCTTCTCAAAGGAGAAAGGGATCAAGAGATAAGAGGGAAGGAAGGATTGAGGATGAAAAGAAAAATTATTGTGTTATATGCTTATATAAACTCCACACAAAGAATGTAAACATAAAGTATTGCAAACATGTACAAAGAAAGAGAAGATAACAGATGGATAGATGGATGGATGGATGGGAGGGGGAGGGAGGGAGGAAAGGGAAAGTGATTGTATTAGTCACTTTTCTACTATTGCTGAGACAAAATGCTTGATGTCCAAAATTAATGAAGGAAAGGTATATTTAGTTCACGGTTTGTGGAGGTTTCAGTCTATAATCAGCTAGCTTCAAAGGAGTGTGGTATGGCACAGGGGCAGAACTTCAAAATAGCCAAAGACAGCAAAAGCAGCAAGAGCAAAGTGGGGAGAGCAAGCCTCTTTTTCTCCCTTGTATGCCAGCTATCTGCCCAAATTATCTCCATGTCCTCTTCCACAAGCTCAGTATGTGAGGACCCCAGCCCCATGCTGAGTCACTTATTTAAGCTTCAAAATTTTTCACTTCTCAAGTTGACACAGCATACCAACCATTACCCAGATGAGAAAGACTAAGAAATGTTATATACAGTCCCTCTAAAAAATTTAAACATTATGTACTGCACAGATGTGTAATTTAAAAAGTTTACTTTTTTACCTGAGGAAATGTTTCTTTCTTAAACAGCATAGATAGAAAAAGAAAAACATTTTGACATCTTATTTACACAGTACTGCATATTAATTACATCTCAAAGTGTTCTTTTTATCTTTCAGATATGAAGCCCTAGTACCTGGTAACAGTAACTATGCTGTTGAGTATCATGATCGTATATATATTTGTGAGAATAAAGAAAAACTGCAGAAATTTTTGAGGTGAGACTACTCATTATATTACAGATATTTATTGGATACCTGAGATAGAGGACTAGTCTTTCCTGTCCCTAAATCTAAGGCTCCATGCTAAGATAGGCTTTGAGTACCTGATAGTGAGCAGGCACAGCGAGACACACTTGTAAGGATGGCCAAAGCAGGAGGATCACTGCTAGTTTGAGGCCAGCCTAGGAAACAAAACGTGCTGAGTCCCTAAGACGGGAAGTGCTTGGAGTTCTGGGGACATGTTTGAATAAGGACAGGGAATGGATGAGATCAGTTGTGGCCAACCCATGGTTCATCCGCTGCAGTGGGTTGTTTGTTATCATTGAAAGTATATAGTTTCACCATTGTTGGAGTAGACAAAGAAAAAGAGGGACAGATTCCAAGCAGAGGAGAGCCAAGGAGACAGCTCAGCATCTTAAGCAGCTGCCTGGCAAGTGTAATGTTATGAGTTTGATCTCCAGTACCAAAAAAAAAAAAGAAAGATTCCAAACAGAGGGCTCTCCTACTATCTTTGCCTTGGGGGAATTTCAGAAGTGGAAAACTTCAGCATGCCTGGATCTGATACCATAAGGGAAGATGGAGAGAGATGGGCTAGAGGTAATGAGCAGAGCTAAAGTGGAAGTTCAAATAAAATCGCCAGAGCCTGGCTTGAATCTGAGGGCTATGCCAGAAGTCTGCCTGGCTTAAAGCTCTGGGAAGGTGTTAAAGTCATTCAGCTTTGGAGTGAGATCACCACATGTTGGAGGCAGGAATGCCGGTTTCAGGCTGACAGAATGATGTTGGCCAAAATATTATGGCATGTTCAAGCTTCACCTCGAACATAGCAGGCCTGAGACCATGCCCTGGGTGCTGGACACCAAGGTTGGAAGTTTACAGGAGAAGCAGAGAAAGGAGAACCCAGAGAGGTAGAAAGGGAGGCTGGCAGGAGGTAAGAAGACTGCATGAGAAGGAGCAGCGGTGGGAGTGTGTGGTCAGCAGACTGAGTGCTGCTCCAGGCCAGGTTACCCCAAGGCCAGAATGCACACGAGACTGAGACTGTGCAGGACACTGGGGTCTTTGGGCAGCAAGTTTAGAGACTGAGGTGAGCTAGGAGGGGTGCATGAGAATAAAGGAGAAGACCTGGTCGTAGCCCAGAGACTACATGCAGTTTTGATGGCACCTCTATTGCAGAACCCCAGTGTGCATCTACTGAGTTAGGCAAATAATTTTAAAAAATTGGCAAAGATCGATTACTCTAGAGAGTTGAACATGATAAAGAGCCTAATTAACTTTGTTCAAGGTAGTCTTAGCCTCTGGTGTAAGTGTTCTTCTTAGAATTATGGGCCGAGTCTCTCTTGAGAATGTCAAACAGAAGAGTTAACTCATAATTAGTTAGCTTAAGAGCTGGGTGGAGCCAATTAATGTTGCCAAGTAAAGTCTATAAATCACATAGGGTTTTTTTTTTTTTTTTTTTTTTTTTTTTTTTTTTTTTTTTTTTTTTTTTTTTTTTTTTTTTTTTGTCTTTTTGAGACAGGGTCTCGCTGTACAGTTCAGGCTGGCCTTGAGCTCAGTTTTGTAGCTCAGGCTGGTCTCGAACTCTCACCGATCCTCCCGCCTCAGCCTCCCGAGTGCTGGGATTACAGGCATGCGCCACCACGCCCGGCTAATCACATAGGGTTTTAAGATGTCTAACCTGGTTATGAACAGTTTGGGGCACAATTTGTCACTGTTGAATAAAGTGTCTCAAATATGAAAAGGGTGCCATAGTTTGTACCTTTTCAGGAGCTATCACTAGGCCTGCATTGTGAAGGGCATCATCTAGTTGGTAAATATGTGATGTAAAATGGATGAGATTCATGTGCCAACAGAATGTCACTACATAACAGTTAATGTTTGTATTTATTTATTTATTTATTTATTTATTTATTTATTTATTTAGTCTTTTTGAGGCAGGGTCTTGCTATGCAGTTCAGGCTGGCCTTGAGCTCACTTTTGTAGCCCAGGCTGGTCTCGAACTTGCACCAATCCTCCTGCCTCAGCCTCCCAAGTGCTGGGATCACAGGCATGTGCTGCCACGCCCAGCCCCATAGCAGATAATGTATGCAGATAGACAGACCTGTCGTACTGACCAAATGACTGTGGCTATAAACTCTTGGCACAGGGGTGGACTATATACCATAGCTTGTAGTAAACAATACAATTGAACATGGTGCATAGGGGTCTGATTACTAATAGAGGGCAAACTAAAAGCAAAACATTTTTCATCTTTAGAGTGGAGAGAGATAAAAAGGAAACAGTCTCTTAAGTCTATCACCATAACAGAAAAATGTAAAGGAATAGCTATAGGACTGGGCTCCCTGTTTCAGTGCTCCCATAGGTTCCATGGTGTCACTGACTGCCTGTAAGTCTTGCCAATCTTATTTTATTACAAAACCTGGGTATTTCAAGGGCTATTGGAAAGTTCTAGGTGCTCCGCCATCAGCTGTTCATTAAACAGTGTATGAGTTGCTTTATCTTGTCCTGAGGTAGGGCCACTGATCAATGTAAACAGGGTCATCAGACATCTAAGTTATCTTGGATGCCATCCATGGGTTTGGAAAAGAAATCAAGGCCCCTTTCAAAAATGACCTATGCCAAAAGTCCCTGTTAAGAATAACTAGAGGAGGTATTTGTTTCTCCCTTGATTATTTTTACCAAGCACTTGATTAGGACGGAAACCTTGTAGTAACATCTGATGACCACCAGGGAGTTAGGACTAGCCAAAAATGTTCCCAGCCCCTGTCATGACCCCATAGATTGACTGATAGATTGAGAACATAGGGAGAACAATATCTAGAATGGTCTTCTGTGTTGCCCCAAATTAGCAATTTAGCACTTCTTCTAGGTTAAGAAAACTTGCCCACCTCTAGTAAATCTGTAGTGGCCACATTCAGAGGTAATGCCCTAGACCAGTGAGGCTAAGCAAGAACTGAAAAATTAGCACATAACTGCCCTTTAAATGTTCTTCCTTCAATAGTTAACTCCACCTCTGGGCAATTTTGTTTGATCTGTTGAAACCAATAAATATTAGGAGACCCAAAACCACTTGAGTTGCTTTTCCTTAATTTTAAATTTTTAAAGTTTTTCCAAGGGAAAAATAACTAATTGAGCAACAGGAGTGATTTGAGCAATGGTTTGACCCCCTTACATAGCACCAGGCACACAGGACTGTAGTTGGTGGTATGTACTAACCTCTGTGGCTGGAAGGGGCAAACAAATTGGCAGGCAACTGGGGAATCCTGGCTGGGTTTTCCTAAGTCCAGAGCCCAAAGGCCTCCCAGAGCCCAGTTTGTGCCCCTCCCCCCAATGGCACTGTGCTGCTTGGAACCAACTGCTTGCTACTTAAAAGAAATTTTTTTTTCTTTTTTATCTAATTTAACAAAGCTAGAGGGTTTAAACTATCTGCTGCATCTTTATTTTATCCTCTTAGTCCCATTTGGGACTTGACTTTGAAACAGTATTTTACACTAAGGCCTTTATGATGGTCTTAGAAAGTAGCACAAATATACAAGCCAAAAAAACAACAAACATTTTTATATATATCTATGTACATCTATGAACGTCTATGGTTTTGGAAACTTTTTTCTATTGTTAACACAATTGAATCTCTGTTAGACTTTTTTTAAGCCTCTTTGTCTCTTTGTGATTTTCTTTAATCTCTCTGGCCCTAGTGAGCCCTAGTGAGCCCCATTGTCCAGTTTTATACCTAGTGCCCCAGCACCAATGTACGCCAGTGTGGATGATTGTTGGTGCTAGTCAATCTAATTTTTTCTCTTGTGTGTGCTCTTCGGAAGTGACTTTTTTTTTTTTTCTCACACTTGTCTACTACTGGTCTCTGTTTAGGTGCCAGATGTTCGGCTTTGTTGGTCTTAGTGCACACAGTTCTACCTGGGAGACATAATGGCAGGAATGAGAAAAATAGACAAGAAGACAAAAAAGCTGGGCTAAGTGGTCGCAAGTCTACCTGATGGGCAAGACTGAGTCAATGTACAACAAAACAATCTTCTATTTATGCTTTTGCAGAGTTTGTCCCACATGACAGTGACATAGCTTGTTTGCTTTAGGCACTGAGGCCTACGCACATTTGATCAATTTCCTACCTTTCTGTAGCTCCCACCACAGAGGGGCAGAAAGAGAGAGAGAGAGAGAGAGAGAGAGAGAGAGAGACAGACAGACAGACAGACAGACAGACAGAGAGAGAGAGAGACAGACAGACAGAGAGAGAGAGAGCATATGCAGTGGTGACCTATGGTATGACAGGAAGATGAGGCAGCGTGGTAGAGAAGGAGGACCTCATGTGTGGTCCTATACATGCTGAGCTGTTGAGGGAGGAAGTTCCAGTCTGACTCTTCTACCTGGTCTTAAGTGTGGCATCTGTTTCAGGGAGGAAAAGGTACTTGGATAACTAGAATTTTGAAGAAAATAAACTTCAAAGCAGAGTTTTCTGATTTTTTTTTCTCTTTTTGTTGTTGCTGTTGTTTGTTAGTTGCTTGTTTTCATTTTATGAGACAGAGTCTTGCTACATAGGTCAAGCTGACCTTGAACTCATTATATAGCCTAGGGTGGCCTGGAACTCATGGTGAAACTCTTACCTCAGTCTCCCAAATGTTGAGATTACATGCATGTGCCACCACCACACCCAGAGTTTTACAATTTAATATGCTACTAGATAAAAGTTTATTTTATCTAGTGAAAAATAAGGAAACAAAATAGGTATGCAGGGCTGCAAACTCAGTTGAAGGGGCAACGATGAACTTCCAGGAGCCTCAGGCTTCCCAATTATGTGATTTGCTCCAATGGAGGAAAACAAGTCCTGAGCCTTACTTTTCAAATGTATCATGTAATTTATCTTCCTATACATGCAGAGTGAGTATATTCACTATCATCTGTTTAACCAACTTTGTGTTCTTAGATCACCATTGAAATACTGGGCTCAGAAGCTTCCACAGAAACTTCCCCCGTTAAAGGAACCGATGATCCTTACTAGTCTTCCTTTACCTGGATATCTGGAACAGGTTAGGGGAATAAAGGGTACCTTCTTTTTGACAGTTACTTTCATTTTGACAGCCATGAATTTCAATGATTTCTAAGTTTTTTTCTGTTTTTGTTGATGCTGTTGATAGTTGGTTGTTTTTGTTTTATGAGACAGGGTCTTGTTATATAGGTCAGGTTGGCCTTGGACTCATTATGTAGCCCAGGCCTGGAACTCATGCTGAAACTCCTGCCTCAGTCTCACAAATGCTAAGATTACAGGTATTTGCCACCACCACACTCAGCTAGAGTTTTCCAATTTTAAGGTGCAAATCTCTTAACCTACTATGTTCATGAGTGGTTGTTATAATGGGAAAGGCATCTACTTTTATAGATAATTCATAAGTATCTGCACTAAATGGGAATGAGTAGATTATTTTAAAAGTATTTATATTTGACTTGGATGTGTAGTTTGGATCCTGTTTTGTTTTCAGTGAGTATAAAATATTTTCATAATTTGAAATGTGTAAATTCAGCCTCTAAGAGGTTAAAACACTGCTCAAAAGGAATTGCAGGGGCTGGCCAGATAGCTCAGTGGACTAAAGCGCCTGCTTAGGAAATCACAGGGACCAGGCTCAGTCCCCAGAGTGCCATGCCTGCTCTGCTCCCAGGGCACACTGAGATGGTGACTAGACTGGGCAGAGTGGCATGTGTCTGTAATCCCAGTGCTTGAGAGGCTGAAGACAGGAGAATCACTATAAGTCTGATCTGTGTGGTGAAACCCTGTAGGCCTTGTACTAATTACATTAAAAAAAAAAAAAAAAAAAAAAAAAAAAGATTTGTAGGACCAAGACAAGTTAACCATAAAGCCCACATTTTGCTCCAAATTCAGATAAAGCTGTCCATTCAAGTCACATTTTATATATCCAAATATGGCTATTTTAAAAAATTGCAGAACTTAGCAATTGCCAAAAGCTATTTTAAAAGCTGTTTTTAAAATTTATACGTAGCAAAGATCTAGGGCATAATTTCATGCATTTGTTGCAAGTACTTAATCATGTTTTCAACTTGCCTAGAAAGTTAGCCTTCAGTCTGGTTCAGTAACAAAGTGCCAGGTGACACTCACCCAGACAAGAATATTTAAAAAAAATTTTTTTATGTACTTGGTATAGGTCTCACTGAACAGCTTGGACTCCTAATGATCCTCCTGTTTCAGCCTCCCCAGCGCTGGGATTACAGGTGTGTGCTACCACACCCAGTTTTGGTGGCCAGCTAGGTGCAGCCGGGTTTGAGATAGCACAACATACCATACTGCAGATCAAACACAGCTCCTTGGACTTGCCTAAGCAGGTACTTAGACCATTGGGCTATCTCTGTGGCCTGGTAGCATTATTCTAAAGGCCAACTTTTATCAAAAAGAGCTCTTATCATCTTCAGAGCTCTAGGAACTTGCACTGCAGTGACACTATGGCCTCTGGAGTTCTGTATCCAATGACCAAGGAGCTTGATGATGGAAAGTTGACCAGCCAGTTCTAAGGACAGAAGGGGATGTAAGTGAAGGCAACTCAATGTCTAAGTCCCATTTCTTTCCTTTTTAACTTTCTGTGAAGTAAAATGCCATTCATATACGAATAGAAAGAACTGTGTAATGAAGCCCAAGTGATTATCCACCAATGAGCTAGCCCCAAGCCAGTTTACTCTTCATTTTTGCTAATCAAATATTTGTTGGGTTTCTTTCCTGCTGTCTAGGCATTTAATCATCTTTATAAGACATATCACCAACCCCAAGGAGGCTATCTGTTAGCAGGCCTGATAGCTCAGTGGACTAAAGTGCTTGTTTCAGCAGAGCTCAGAGGCTAGGGTTCGATCCCCAGCATGCTGGTCCTGCCCCTGGGGTGTGCTGAGATGACAATTGAGACTGGGCATGGTGGCTCACAGCTATAATCCCAGCACTTCCAAAGGTTGAAAACGGGAGGATTCCTCTGAGTCTGATCTGTGTAGTAAGATCCTGTAGACCCTGTATCCCCTCTCCTAGATGCATTAAAAAATTTAAAAATAAAGGAGGCTATTTGAGGCAGGGAACTAGCTATTATCTAACTGCACTGAAACACCAATTCCATTGTATACATGGTTTTAATTTGCTTCCTACATGCAGGGTGTTGCAACGTCTTTAATTAAAGCATTGAATGCGGCAGGGTGCCTGAAGCCCAAATTTCCCTTCTTAAGTATAAGAAGATCTGCCCTGCTCTATATAGCATTTCATCTAAAAGGTATGCATATATCAGTGAAACCCCACTCATAACCAATCTAACATTAAATGTACTATATGTATTAAATAAGATTGTTAATCTCAGTTGATTGCTTATTTGTGTGTGTGTGTGTGTGTGTGTGTGTGTGTGTGTGTGTGTGTGTGTGTGTCTGCATGTGCGTTTTCCTGGAAAATGTAATACAGGGCAAATATTTTAGCAAAAAATCAAAGCTGAAATGTTACTTTTAAGAGTAGGGACTATAAGTAATATATTTAGCACTCCATAATCCATATCTTACAGAAGATGAATGCAGGAATTTATGATGTTAATAGAATAGCACTCCAAAAAGAAAAACATGGGAAAAGAAAGATAAAATGGAAACAAAGCTTTGTAAGCAAGGAGACAAAGAGGGGTGAGAGGGCGAGAAGCAGAACGGGGAAAAAAAAGTACCAAGAGACATTATTTGCAGGGACAAATTCTCCATGATGAATGCAATAAATATGCATGTCTAAATTATACTAATAAACTTAATTTTAAAAATAGAATAACCCTCCAATCTTATCTGGAATGTTTAACTGATAGCTGTACAACTCAGTCACATACGTAAGTTCTCTTTCTGTTTTTCATTTAATGACTTACTCACTTGTAAGGGAATATTCATTGTGCTATACAATTTTCAACAGCATTCAATCCCAGAGGTTCTGAATATACAAGAAAGAAGTATAAGAAGAAGATGGAGCAATTTATGGAGAGATGTGAACTTATAACATACCTCAGTGCCAACATGACCAGAAAATACAAGGAACCTCAGTTTAGAGCCATTGATTTTGATCATAAGCTACAGACTTTTCTTTCTCTCAGAAATTTAGACCCAGCTAGTAGATAGCTTGCTTACCACAGATTGATTGTCATGTTGCCTCCAAGTGGTACAGGGAGACCAAGAGAAGCAGATTGAAGGCTGTCCGCAACACATTCCCTCTTGAGAGATATTGCAGGGTTGTCTGACTTCAGATGGACTCGGGCTGGCTAACCAGGATGGGAAGCTGTTCTGCAAGCATAGGTTTTAGTACAGTTTTAAAGTTTGAATCTCTTTGCCTGAATTTTGACACTTGAAAAAAATAAATATTCCACATATAATTCCACTAAGGGTATTCCATTAAGGATAATATCATCTAATAAATTTATTTATTTTACTTTTTAACATTTTAGTAGAAAAATATCAGCCTCTGGTAAGGAAAAGTTTTATTCATTAAATTTTATAAAGCTTCAAGAAACAAAATTAACATTGATATAAGTAAAACAAATACTATACTTTTTACATAAGGAATTATAAACTGTTTGAATGTAAGATGCTACCTTTTCCTTAAAAAAATAAAATGGAGTTTTCAGTATCTGATTGGCTATTTTCTTCTTTAAAAAATTCACTGAAGCATGTTTTATATATTATTTTATATTTAGAAATTATTTGGAGTTTAAAAAGTTGAATGAAACCGGTGGGCCCATAGCTCAGTGGGCTAAAGCACCTGCTTAGGCAGGCATGGGACCAGGGTTCCATCCCAGGCATGCTCCCCAGGGGTGTGCTGAGGTGGCAGTTGAGACAGGATGTGGTGGTGCATGCCTGTAATCCCAGCACTTGGGAGGTTGAAAGCAGGAAGATCACTGTGAATCCAATCTGTGTAGTGAGACCCTGTAGACCCCGTTGAAAAGTACTAAATACAGTTTTTAAAATAATCAAATAAAAAATAATGAAATATAAGAATCTTAGTATATGATATCTGTAAAAAGCTATAGACTAGAGATCAGGCGTGGTGGCACATACATGTAATCCTAGATACTTTAGAGGCTGAGGGCCGTGAGTTTCAGTTCCGCCCAGTCACCTTAGTGAGATCCTGTTCTGAAATCAAATAGAAAGGGATGGGAATGTAGCGGAATGCTACAGCATGTGCACAGCACGTGTAAGGCCCTAGCTTTGCTTTTGGCACTGCAAGAAAAAGTAAGGTATGTATTAGAGAAAAACTTCATTGAGTTTGAGATTGTATAAATAAGATTTAATTTCAGAGTAGCAGCATAGAAAATCTAGACAGTTGAAAAGTAAAAGTGGCTCTCTGAAAAACATGTAAATGATCACTAATTATGTAACCTTGAATAAATCTCAACTTCTTTGAACCTTGTTTTCTTAATCTCTAGACAATTTAGCTCTGGGTCTTAAAATTTCACTAATGTTAATTACAATATAGAAGAAGTCTGTTTTACAGATTTTAATATACTTCGCAATAAAATAATTTTTAAAAAGCATCTAGACAGCTGTCATCAATGTGACGGCAAAACTTTTTGAGACTGGGAGTGGCTTGCAGTTGCAAAGTTTTGCTGATGATTTATAACCCCCTTATAACTATTTGTCCCTTCTCTCTTTCTCTTTTTTTCAGTACTAAGGATTGAACTCAGGACCCTGCACTCTCTTATTCTACTGAGCTATCTCCCTGGCCCCTCCTCATTTTTTAACACTTGCAATATACCAACTTCCCATCACCAGATTGCATCCTACTAGTATTTTTTTTTTTTTTTTTGCTTTTTGAGACAGGGTCTCGCTATGCAGTTGAGGCTGGCCTTAAGCTCACTTTTGTAGTGCAGGCTGGTCTCGAACTCGCACCAATCCTCCTGCCTCAGCCTCCCAAGTGCTGGGATTACAGGCGTGAGCCACCACGCCCGGCTTTTTTTTTTTTCTTTTTCCTACTAGTATTTTGTTGTTCATTTTTGGTTTTTGATTCTTGTCATCAGCCTCAGGGCCTTTTGTACTTTTGTGCAGTCTAGGCAAGAACTCTACCACAGAGCTACAACCCTAACCCTGGATTATTCCTCTGTGTGTGTGTATGTGTGTGTGGTGTGTATGTATTACTTGGTATTGAACCCTGGACCTTTGCACTGACCTACATCCCCATCCCATATTTTATTTTTTATTTTGAGACCGTGTCTTGCTAAATCCCTGAACTTCCTGGGTTGTGGTCAAACCTATAGTCCTCCTGCATCAGCCTCCCAGAATGCTGGGATTATAGGCACCCACCACGGCTGACATTAACATACTATATTTTATTATGTAGGATGATTTTTAAGAAAGTGTCCTACTTACCAGTTTACTCTCTGGGAGTCAACTGTCCTTATTTCTTCAAAGGAGGACACTTGGTCCTTGATCTGAGCATGGGATGAAATGCCACGTGATGTCTGGTCTCTGAACAGGATCTCTTCCTCCTAGCAAATCTGTACAACTTCCTGCAGCAGGTGAGATCTGTGGGTGTGTGGAGAATCAAACCCCACAGCACAACCTATAGTTGTAGAAATCACAGGTCCCTCCAACTGCAGCGAGTTACACACAAGACCTTATCTAGAACAACTATAGATAGAGCCACCATTTTCAGGCTGTTTGCTATATGTCAAACAGTAATTTCTAGGGCACAAATTCACAATTCATGGTACCTAAACTACTTTCCACATGGATGCAGAAAATCATATTGCTTTCAGGGATGTCAAAAACACTAATTCAATTTTGCTTCTTTACTATTATTTGATATTATCCTCTTAGTTTTTGTTTCATTTTCCATACATGCAAAACATAACCTTTTTTCTTTCTCATTATTAACTTTACTAAAAATCAATAATGATTATAAAATTGTAGACAAATACTGAATGTGGAAGATATAAGATGTAGACTGAGTGAATTTTAGAAAAATATTTCTGAAATGGGGGACTACCCACTCAGGCCCCACTTATATCCCTCTCTTGGACAGAAGCTTTCTTTCTGTCCAATAAATATATTCTGTTCATAAAAAATATTTCTGAGATGAATACATAAAATCATATTAATAATAGATTGCACATTGTAAAAACTTATTTACAAACTTGAATATAACAAAAAATGGTCTAAAATAAACATGAAGAAGAGTTAACACATCAGTCATAGAATAGTTTTCTGTGCCAAAATCAAGAAACTTACATTCATTTAATTAGAATTCTCAAAGTAGAGGGGGTAGGCAATAAATATTTAAATATTTAAAATTTCTGAATATAGTTAAAGTTATAGCACCACATTTCCAAGAAAAATGAACCTTTTGCGTAAGAAATGTGAATAAAATCATACCAAGATACACAAAAATGAAATTGTTCAAAACTAATTGCAAAGAAAAACCATTAAAGTCTATCTATCTATCTATCTATCTATCTATCTATCTATATCTATCTATCTATCTATATCTATCTATCTATATATATACATATATATAATATTAGCTATGGAAGAGTAAAGTTAAATAGCATCTTATTCCACAGTAGAAAAAAAAAAAGAACAAGTGGGTAAGAAACTAGACTTATTTCTTTTTCACTTTAATACTACTTCCAACAGTAATTGCTTTAAATTTGCAGAGATTCCAAATTTCTGTTTGGTAAGTTGAAGCATGAAGGAGGAATTAATTAGGATTCTGGAATAGACAGAACTCTGAGAACAGTAAAAAGTTCAATGGTTTTCAGGAATCCAAACATTGAAAACATAGTAGTAGTTGGAGAGATAGCTCAGTGGCATAAGTGCCTCCATGGCAAGTGTAAGGTCCTGAGTTTGATCCCCAGTACAAGAGGACAACAGTAATGTAGTGGTAGCCAGAAGAGGGAGGCATGAATTTTTAGGCACAGAAAATTTTTATTTTTTATTTTTAGGGAAGGGTCTACACTATGTTCAGGGTCTCACTATTAGACTGGACTCATAGTGATCCACCTGTTACAGGCTCCCAAGAGCTGGGATTACAGGCTTGTCCCACCACGCCGTCTCAAGCACAGAGAACTTTTAGTACAGTGGAAATACTTTGCATGACACCAGAATGGTAGATAGCTAACATTGTACATTCACCCAAAGTAATACTTTGAGCAACAACAACAACAGTGACTCTAAGGCAGACTATGGATTTTAGATGGTAAAGACGTGTTCTTGTAGGTCCATCAATTATGTGAAATGTATCACTCAGAGAGGCGATGTTATTAACGAAGCAGGTTATGCATTTCAGGAAGGGCTAGAGTTGGCGGATCGGTGGTAAATGTCTAATATAATGTATTCTACATTCTCAAACATACTACAAATATAAATCAATACTAAAATAAGAGTCCAGCTAGGCTGAGGGTGGAAGAGTTGCCCAGCATATGGCAAAATCCAGACATCCTTGGAATACAAATGATTTTTCTTCAAATGAGAGACAATAAAAATAATAGGCAAACAGACTAAATACTGACTTTTAATGATATATGAATAAAACAACTCATAATGAAAGTATATGGCATTATACAGTGAATGAGAGCATACGCCCGCATATTAAAATTTTTGAGAATAGCAATAGCAGAAAACATGATCCTTAGCCTTGAGATACAGAATTTTACACATATATTAAATAATAAAAGAAAAACTGAAATGAATTCTCCAGTCAACTGAGAAAAGGCAAAAACAGTAAGAGACTAAATACAAAGAGAGAAAGTGTTTTAAGAAAATGCAATAAAATTAAGAACTAAGAAAGAAGAGAGAGGATTCACACTGTCCCTGTTCTGGGCTATCTGGCATCACCTTTGGATCTTGGGCTTAATACCTTGGAGACCATGCGGGTGGAAGCTGTCCTGGCAAAGCTACATTTGGACATGTCCCCAACTCTATCATTTCTTGTGGCCTGAAACTTGTTGAGACAACACAACATGCTCCTGTTCCCTGAGTCTCTTCAGGAGTAACGGAAGCCAAGCTGTTTCTGGAGTTGTGGGTTCTGTTTGGTGCATTCTCAAGGAAGGGACCTCATTTCCTGACACTCTTGGTGCCCTGCTTCGCCCATGTGTTGTCAAACTGCTCAACGTCCATTCCCCACCTGCCGTTTGCAGAACTGGACACAGTAATGCAAGGTACCCTGCGGTATCACCTGCCTGCAGGTCCAGAACAGCCAGCTCCCCAGGGCATAGTGTTAGGTTTCTGTACAGTTGTCCTCTGAATGCCTCAGGTAAGTCCGTGTGGCCTGGTCCACGTGGATATTTGGGCCCTTCCCCTGCCTTTCCCAAGGTGCATGATGACCCCGCCCCTCGGCACTGGCTGACCCCTTCCCCATCTCCTCCACCCCCGTTGGATCAACTCACCCCTCCTCCATATAACGCTTCTACTGCCATGGCTCCCCCAGCCCCTGCCCCCATCTATCCATCACTTCTGGAGGCTCTCCTGCTCTTATCCTGCGTACCCTGGTCCCACACTCATTCAAAAACCCACCTTCCCTCCTCTCAGCCACAGCCATCTGGGCTATTCTCCCTCTACCAGGTGGTAGGGACTGAAGGCCTGGTCTATGTACACCAGCCCTGGCCACTCCCTGACCTTTCCCAGTTAGAAAAGCATTCAGGATCCTTTACTGCGGACCCCTCCACTTACACCAAAGAGTTGCAATGCCTTACCCAAATGGACCGACTCACTTGGAATGATATATATGTTAGTCCTTCCTCCACTCTTACCCCAGAAGAAAAAGATACCATTTGGTTAGCAGCTCAAGGCCATGAAGATGCGCAGCACAGCACAGACCAGACCAGACCTTCCCTCTGGGGGAGCAGACAATGCCACGAACAGACCTGGGATGGGACTATCAACCACGCACCCCAGGCCCTTGGGCCCGGGACCAAATGGTCACTAGTCTTATTGCTGGCCTTAAAAAGTCAGCACATAAAGCAGTCAACTGGTATAAACTGAGAGAAATAACCAAGGAGCCCACAGAAAATCCCACAGCCTTTATGGCGTGCCTTTGTGAGGCTCTCACCATATATACCCGCCTAGACTCTGCTACAGATGAGGGACAATTAATCCTCAACACCGCCTTCATTTCCCAGTCAGCCTCAGATATTAGAAGAAAATTAAAATGCCTTGAGGTTGGCCCAAACACCCCCTGCTGTGATCTCCCAAATCTGGCCCTCAGGGTCTTCAATGAACGTTGTGAGGATGCAGAAAGAGAGGAAGAATGTAGCCACACCAAAGAAAAGTGTGAGCTCCTGGTGGCAGCCCTCCAGCCTCAGACCCCTAAGCCAAATCCTCCCAAGGCCTCCAACAAATAGCCACCAGGACCCTGTCTCAGGAGGACCACTGAGCTTGGGAATGTCCAGACCCACTCCCACCCCCATGGTCCTGTCCAAACTGCAAACAAAAGGGACACTGGAAGGTAGACTGTCACTCTCTGCAACAAGAGAGATCTTCTGCCTCCCCACCCCAGCCATCGCTGGCTGACTTGTTGGGCCTGGTTGAGGAGGCGCTCATGTCCCCACCAATGAGGCAGATGAGGTCCTGCTAACAGCTGAGAAGCCTGGGTACGAATCTAAGTTGTGGGTAAGTCCATTTCCTTTCTTACTTATACTGGTGCATCCTCATCCATTGTACAATACACCGGACAACTTTTCCAACCCTGATCATGGTTATTGGGTTTGAAGGCCATCCCCAGTGCCTGCCCTCGACTGGGCCTCTGCCCTGTTGTAGTGGTTGATACAATGTGTCAACTTGGCTGAATGACTCAGCAGCCTGGTTCCCTGTTGATGGGAGCCCCACTCTGGGGTACAATTGGTTCTTCCCTGGAGTATCACCCGGGCCTGCCTAGGATATGATTGGATTTCTCCCTAGAACGGGATCAAGGGCCCGTCCTGGGGTATGATTGGTTCCACCCTAGGGC
>PVJA010037756.1:0-20170 GCA_004027025.1 Myocastor coypus | reverse complement strand
TATGCATTGTATTAATTATTGGGAATGGGCTACTAACATGTTTTTGAAAATGTCACATTGTTATTTCTTATTAAAAGAATAAAAAAGGTAATGGGAAACAAAACAAAAAAATTTGGTTTCTGAATATTGTTTAATTATACTTTTTGTTCTATGATTCATGCTGTATCTTTGACTTACAATCTACTTGTAAGACATGGTACGATATTTTCTCCTAGTATTAAAACTTTAAAAAGAAAAAAATATATATGCATACACAAGAGAGTTAGGCTAGACTTACAGCTACTTTGTGTTAGTTCATTGAGAATAAAAGTTTGTACTAACATTGTTTAGACAAGATATCAGGTCTGCATCTTGTCCTTTGAATAACCACTATGAAGACAACAATGTGTGTGGTATTAATTATTGTAACCACCCTACTAACTTGTTTTCAAATTGTTTCATTGCTATTCTATCTTTTTTCTCATTAAGGTGAATAAAAATTTCTTAAACATTTAAGAGAGAGAGAGAGAGAGAGAGAGAGAGAGAGAGAGAGAGAGAGAGGGAGAGGGAGAGAGAGAGAGAGATTGGCTCTCTGTTGCCAGTTGTCACTGCTCTTCCATTTTGCTCTTTGCTGCCACCATGAAAAGTTGCTCTGCCCTTCACCCTCTCTGCCTTGGAGCCAGCTGATTGTGGACTGAAACCTCCAGTAACTGTGAGCTAAATAAATCTTTCCTTCCTTCATTTTGAGTGTTGAATATTTGTCCCAGCAACGACAGAAGAGTAACTGAAACAGTTACTCCATCACATGCACTAATAAAGGATTAAAAATAAATAAATAACTGCTCAGTTCCCTAAAGTAAATCACCTATCATTTACTTTCATAGATGTACATTCATAATGTACATTATACTTGATTAAATTATTAACCGAAAGCATTGATAACTTTAAAATAGTGAAATTAAGATATAGTGCAGAGATAATATTAGCGAACCCTAGCTTACCTGCTTCATGATCTAGGCCCCCCATCTATAGTTCCACTTTCAAATTACTGAAATAAAAATAATACCAAGAGGCAAATGGAAGAGGATACTTTCCCACAAGTTGGAAGTATGGAGTTATATTGTACTATTACTCTCAAGTATAAAATTACTCCCTTGAACACTGTGGCATGTTTTGTATAGTCTTGAAAAATATTTTAGAATTTTTACACATTTTCTAGCGTTTTTATTTAAAATTTCATCCTAAAAGTAATTCCATTAAATCTTGATCCTAGCACAAGGTCCTTAGTTCAATCCCTGGTACTGCCAATCCCTGATACTGCAAAAACAAATTAACAAACAAACAAACAAACAACCATGATCCTAAGACATCTTTCTAAGCATTAACTTTACCTACACCTCTCACCATATGGCTTAGTGGACCAAGAACAAGCAAGGGTTACTTTGCATCAGTTTTTCAAAATAATGACAAATCAGTTTATTGTAATAAAACTCTACAGTTTTTCTCAAAATATTTATAAACTCAAAAGAAGAAAAATGGAAATTCCTTCTAAAAATATCTTCTGGAGGCTGAGGCAGGAGGCCCTATGTGAGTTCAAGACCAGCCTAGGTTACAAAAGTGAGCTCAAGGCCAGACTGAACTGCATAGCAAAACCCTATCACAAAAAGACCAAAAAAAAAAAAAAAAAAAAATCTTACTGAATTTCTCAAAACTAAAATTTTCAGAAAATTTCAAAAATCTTAATTTAGCTTAATTAAGCTATACAAAAGAAATATTAAGGAAACAAATGGTTTTGAGCTTCTTCATAGGTGAATTCAAATTTAAGTAATATTTAGAATCCCACTCCTCCTCATACCTACAGACAATAAGTTCTAGAAAACTATAACAAACGCCAGCTATCATGGTGCACACTGATATTCCCAGCATGCTGATGGCTAAGGCAGAACTCACATGAGCTCAAGGCAAGCCTGAGCTACACAGCAAGACCTGATCTTAAAAACCAAAAGGATAAAGGCCAAACAAGTGAGAAAAACCTAAGAAATAAGCACTGAGTGTGCCTGGTTCTAGGAAACTACCACTAAAACCAAGTCAATGATTACTATAAAGATCAGTATTGCACAATAATCATTCTGTAGCAACCATCTGGGTTAAAAACATGTAAGTGTTTACTAGGAAAATGACAAAGACCTGGTACAAGCTCATGCTTAATTCAAATTAAATGAATTTCACAAACGCTATTGCCGAACTTACAGACTTTACATATATTCTAATAGCTACTATATATACATTCATATACTGCAATAAAAAAGTTAAATTCAGCATTAATGTAGATATTTGGAAGGAGAATAAAATTTTGAACCTTTGTTTTTTTAAAGAATTTTTTATTTTATTTATTTATTTTTTCTTGTTTTAGAACCTTTATTTGTTTATTCACTCATTTTTATGGCCAGCTCAGCCCGCCCTGAGAGCAGGGCTGGCGCAGCATGTGGTGCTGGGGATTGAACCATGGTCCCTGAAGCCACCCAAGCTTTCCCAAGCAGGCGCTTTAGACCACTGAGCCATTCCACCGGGCCCCTAAAGGAGAATAAAATTAAACTCTTATCTTGTCGTAACACAAACATATTTTCAGGACAATCCAGCTCAGTTCTCACTGAAACATTCTCTCTGGACCCTTACGTACTTCTTGTTGAGAGAATTAAAACTACTGTATGTAAGAACTCTGGTCTTTACTGACTAACAAAATTTCTCTGACTCTATTGAATAAAGGAAAAGAAACATCAAAAAGGGTACCAAACTACTGGAATTATAAATGTGGAATATTAAAATTTCAAATAATTTTACTAATTTTTAAATGTTCTTCTTTTTTCTTTTTTTTTTTTTTTCCCTCAGCCTGAAGAAGATATCTACTCAAAGATGGAAGAAAGAGAAATGTCTATATATGCTTGGCAATTTTGTCACTCAGAGCTGCAGGGATGACAGCCTCCTACACCCAGACATAACACTGGCTCTCTCTGTGAAACCAACTGGTCACAGCATCAAAGCAGGTAAACACCAAACAGTCACCCAGTGGCAAAAGTCTCAAAAGTCAATTCTGTTAAAGCCATGGTCTTTTCCATAATAAGCTCTAACAGGGTAAAAACACTCACTCATGTATCGGAAGGTCTCTTCGGCAAGGACTGGGGAGAGGGTATCAGGTACATGCTGCCGCTGGAGAGGTGACTGCTCCCAGTCCTGGTTCTCATACAGAAGCAGTGAGTCCACCCTCAGCTTGTACTGGGGCAGCTGTTCCTCCAGCAGGTTCACCAGTTCAACTTCAGGGAGGTCCTGGTCGGAGCAGACATCTAAGGGAAAGCTCAGGTAAGTGAATCCAGAACATTTCAGTTCACCAGGCCAAGGTGGAATTGGGCTTTTGAGGGCTAAAAACTAAAATACTAGACAAGACATTCCTCCAGTGACTTATTATTCTTGGTCTTTTTTGTTTCTTTAAAAAGACAACTTCATGAGTAAAAGCCATGCCAAAAAATTTAATTACACACTATTAAAAGTATATTGTTTAGTGACTATAACTATGTCTTTAAAGTTTAGTACAAATTGAAGCCAACTTCTTATCTCTTCTGTACCAATTATTTTGTTTCTTGAGACACAGTCTCACTATATAGTACAGGCTGGCATCAAATTCATAGCAATCCACCTGTCTCAGCCTCCCAAGTTGTATCAATCGTTCTGTTCTGTTCCGTTCCGTTCCGTTCCGTTCCTTTCCTGTTCCTGTTCCTGTTCCTGTTCCTGTTCTGTTCTGTTCTGTTGTTCTGTTCTGTTCTGTTCTGTTCTTTTTTTTTTTTAATTTTATTTATTTATTTTCTTATTTCAGAACTCTTGTTTGTTTATTCACTCATTTTCATGGCCAGCTCAGCCCACCCCAAGGGCAGGGCTGGCGAAGCATGTGGTGCCGGGGATCGAACCTTGGTCCCTGAAGCCGCCCAAGCTTTCCCAAGCAGGCGCTTTAGACCACTGAGCCATCCCACCAGGCCCCTCTGTTCTGTTCTTTCTATTCTATTCTATTGGACAAAATTTAGTGTTCAAATTCTGTGGAACATTTTTTTCAAAATCTGAAATAATTATCTTATTGTATTTTCTAATAATAGCTAGAAATTCTTTAAAAATTGATGTTTATAAAGCATTGATATAAGTACTGAGAAATTTTTTTAAAATTTTTTATTTCCAGTGGTGGGAAAAATGAATGCCACAGATTTCTCTCAGATGTCTGTGGAACTCAGAAGGTTGTCAGAAGTAAGTGTGTATGTGTTTGCAGGGTAAAAGCCTTTTTCCAACTCTGCACCTCCACAAGGCTTGGGAGCCTGGGCTCCCAAAGCCAGAGCAGGCTGCAGAGAGGGACAGCGAGGGGCCGTTTCTGTCAGGGCACATGACCTCAGGTGTGAAGCTCTTGCTTTAGCTAGTCCCTGGGGGCTGGGCTTGCAGGACTGCAGCTGAGGCCCTCTGGGAAAAGGCACCGGAAGATGCACTGGAGGGATGGCCTCAGAGATCGGATGATGGCCCTGGGGCAAGGGTACCTGACAGGAATGGTGAATGTTACTTCTGTTGTTAACGGTGACATCCATCACTCAGTACCTAACAAGCTAGCACAGTGCTAGTCATTTCACTCTGTGAGATTCATTCCATGGGGCAGGCCAGAAAACAGCCTGAAACCAGTGTGGGGAGAAAACCGAACTCGCCACCCTTCACCCAGGTTCAGGGGAAAGGGTGGCACAAGTTTTGGCCAAGTTTTAGGGATTAGAAGAGCCAGCTCAGAGGCTAATGTTAGCATGATTCCTAATGTTGCTGGGCTCCCTTTGAGCTGATGCCCAACCTTGGCCAAGGTCAAGGAGCAAATAAAAAATAATCTGATCAAAATACAAAAACAAAAAAGATGTAGTATAATTAAAGGCTTATGTAAATGAGAAGGATATTTAAAGGAGGAAAAAAAGTGCTTCCTCCTAAAAATCTTCCCTTGCCTTGAGATATATTTCCCACGATACAGGTGATTGTCCTGGGCTCAAGTCCAGACTCAGTATGGAACATAACATGATAAGGTGCGGGTCATTTACCTCTAAGCCCAGCATTTTAGTTGTAAAACAGTTATGACAATATTGTGGCACTTACCTCCACGGTGGCTGTGTGAGCAAAGTAAGATAGTACACAAAAAATACTTGTACTTAGCAACAATGCCTGGCATGCCAGGAGTTATTTTCATTATTATTTCACTAGCAAATTTTTAGACTTACCAACCAAATTAAGTTTAAGTTTGCTATAATATCTATATAATTACAGAACAGATATGGTAGAAGACACTTCAGAAACTGTCCATCCTGTCACCTAGATAAGGAAGCTGATGGCAAAGGCGAGTAACCTCCTGAAGAACTGACAGCCCGGGGTTTCCTGTACGGTTCTGGGTCCCCCTGAGCACAGGCCCCCTTGCTGCTGCTCACGTTTTCTCTCAGAACAAGGCGGGCCACTTGTCCACATCTGGTCTCTAACAGGCCATGTTAGCCTTACAGATCTTCTAATTCCTCCAGGTGCTTGCTCTAATACTTGTTGTCTTATTTTTCATTCTTAATATCAGAAAGAACTCTAGTCTTTGGTGTCAGGCCCAGCTTCTAAATCTACTCTTCCACTTCCATAGCTGTGGATGTTAGATTGATGACTTATTGTAAGTCTTCATTTCCATTTTATAAAATCAAGAGAATCATGTACCACATACAGTAGTAGTTAGAAGTAGGTAAGTTGCAAATAACCAAAGCACCCAGGATAATGCCTGGCACACAGAGGGAACACTGAAGGCTGTTCACATCATGACTTTCTCACTTGCGCAGTCTCTGTGCACTGCCAGAATTTTCTTCTTAATGTGTCTGCTCCTGCCTTTCTTCCTGTTTCCAATATTACCCATCACCTAACACCTTCTAAATTTAGCCATTTCAAAAAAGGGGGTGGGGACACATTTCTTTTAACATTTAAAATACTCAGAGTTAAAATAGAGAAAACACAGGATATAATTATCTATCCTCTCAATTTTTTTTTTTTTTTTAAATATTATGGCCAGCTCAGCCTGCCCTGGGGGGTGGGGCTGGTGCAGCATGTGGTGCCGAGGATCAAACCACGGTCCCTGTGTTTGCCTAAGTACTCCTCAGCATGTGCTTTCGACTGCTCAACCATCTTGCTGGCCCCTCAGTTTTTTTTTTTTTTTTTAATGTGTTTAGTACAGGGTTTATAAGGTCTCATCACACAGACTGGACTTGTAGTGATCCTTCTGCTTTCAGCATCCCAAACACTGGGATTATAGGTGCATGCCACCAGGCCCAGTCTCAGTCACCATCTCAGTGTGCCTCAAGGGCAGGCCAATACCGAAGGAGCTTTAATCCTCAGCTATCTGGGTGGCCTACCTTCTCAGCTTTAAGAGATGTGGTATTTCCTTTGCGAATAGTAAAAAGAAACATGTTTTAACTCTGATAAAGAAAATGAACATTAAAAGGGTGTCTACTACTGCACATTAACTTATTAGTGACAACTTAATAAGTCAAAGTTAAAGAGGCAGGCAATGTCAAATATTCCTATTCATTTAGGAATAGAGAAACAGTGACTTCATAACACAAAGATACAAATTTTGGTTATGGTTCACTTAAAGAGGCTGTCAATTTTTGACAGGTTTTTAAAAAAATAATGGCCCTGAAAATACATTCGATTTTTTGTAATACATTCAAATTTTACTACTACAAATTCCAAGGATGATGCATGATTTTCTTGCTACATATATAATACATGTCATAATATTTGCAGGAAGAGAAGGTGACTATCAATACACAGAAGCAAAATACAAACAAAAATCTAGTCCCAATTCAAGGGTACAAAGGAAATTAAGAACAAAAATGATTTTGGATTAGAAGTTTTAATTATTAATGAAATTCTGTGAAAATTTATGGTCTACTTCCAAAAGGTAATTTTAATAATGAATATACAGGGCCAGTGAGGTAGCTCAGTGGTCTAAAGTGCTTAGGCAAACTTAGGCAGGCACACGGACTTCGAGGTTACCACATGCCACACCAGCTCCACCCTCAGAGCAGGCTGAGCCAGCCACAAAAAGAAAGAAACAAACAAAAATAAATAAATAAACACACACACACACACATAATCCCAATTTAGTAGACTGAATTAAATATTCCTCAAGCTCTGCCTCCCACCTTCTATATCGCTGATGTGGCATTTATTACTCTTGCTTATCCCTTGTTATCCAAGTTCAGTAATGTCCTCCTACCATTTCATCCTCCAAATGCTTCTCCATATTCTCACTTCTTTCCAATTGTATCATCTCCATGTTAGATTCACCATGCCTTTTCATTTCTTCTGAATATGGCCATAAAACTGGTCTGCCCTCAGGGAAAACAGGTCATCCCCCACACTACTATATTGCTCTCCTACAAAAAGGTAAGAAGTCTAATTCCATTTTGCTAGAAGAGAAAAAAATCCCACTGAATATTTTGCATAATCAGTAAAGATGACACAAGGGCCATGACTACTACTAGTAGTGAGATCAAATTATGCTAGAATAAAGAATGTCAGGGTAGGATCTACAGACCCACATAACAAAAGATTAAAAACAAGCCTCAAAAAGATATACCTTGTCAGTAAATCTGCCACAACAAACTTTGACACTCTCCCAAGTAAGGCAGAATGCAAAAATTCAAAATACCTAACAATGTTATAGTTGCAGTGTTCAGCATCTCCCAGAATTACTTGCTACATAAAGAATAAGCAATTTGAAATCCAAAATCAGGAAGAGAAACAGACTCAGTAATGACAAACATGATAGAATTAACAATTTAAAAATAGTTCTTAATTAGTCTGCTCAAAGATTTAAAAAGAAAACACAAGGGGCCAGGGAGATAGCTCAGTGGGGTAAGTGCTTGCTAGGCAAGAGTATGGTCCTGAGTTCGATACCTGGTCCTACCACCACCAAAAAAAAAAAAAAAAAACCCAAAAAGATGAAAGGATTTAGGGCAGGGGCCAGGGGTTGGATCCTGGGCCTGCCACCAGCTCCGCCCCCTGGAGTATGCTGAAAAGGCAATTGACACTGGGAGTGGTGATGCTCGCCTGTAATTCCAGCTCTTGGGAGACTATAAACCGGGATTGCTACCCTAGAACACCCTGTAGATCCTTCCCTAAAATACAAACAAACAAACAAAAAACAAACCACGAGGGTCAGCAAGATAACTCAGTGGACTAAGTGCCTGCTGCCTACTTAGGCAAGAACAGGAACTGAGATTTGATTCCTATTACCACATGCTATACCAGCCCTGCCTGTAGGCACACTGAGCAGGCCACCAAGACTGGGCATGGTGGCACAGGCCTGTAGTCCCAGCACTGGGGAGGATGAAAACAGGATGATCACTATGAGTCTGAGCTGTGTAGTGAGACCCTGTACCAAGTACATAAAAGGAAAGAAAGAAAGGCACGAACTTCGTAAAGAGAAACACAGGACAGGCATGGTGACACAGGCTTGTAATCCCAGTACTCCAGAGGCTGAGGCAAGAGGATCAATGCAAGTTTGAGACCTGCCTGGCTACAAAGTGAGCTACATAGTGAGATCCTATTTCAAAAAGAAAAAAAGAAAACTAGAAGACATATGAGTATTTATAAAAGAATTGGAGTACAATATCAAAAGTGAAAATTTCTCTGAATAAGATCAGTAGGTTAGATATGCTCCAGAGAAAAGATCAGTAGGCTTGAAGGCACAGCAATGGAAATTATCTAAATGAAGCAAAGGGTAAAAGAGGCTGGGGACAAAAACTGAGAACTCATATCAGTGACTAACAATCTAATATACGTGTAGTTGGAGTCACAGCAGAACACAAGAGAGGTGAAACCGGAAAAAGATATCTGAAGAAATAATGGTCCAAATCCACCAAATTTAACTACAATAAATTCATAGTTCAAAGATACTGAACAACTTCAAGTAGGATAAGCATAAGGAAAACTATACTAAAGCTGAACTGCTAAAAATCAGTAATAAAGAAAAAATCTTAAGGGAGAGAGATACATTAAAGTTATGAAAAGCAAACTGAAACTATTCATCAGACACAAGGTATATGACACCAGAACACTGTTAACAGTGCATAGAAGAAAAAGGTCAACTTAGAATTCTGTGCAATGAAGACACCTTTCAAAAAAATTTTAATCTTCATTAATACAAAAAAAAAAATGCCTATTCACTGCCTCCTGGCCTATATTATCAGGAATATTAAAGTTTTTTTTGCAAAAAGGATACCAGATAGAAATTTCAACTTCCAAAAAGAAATAAAAGTGATAGAAGTGGGAAGTATGTGGGTAATATAAGTTTGCTAGTTTCACAACTTAATTTATAATTAACTTTTTTTTTTTTTGGCGGTACTGGTGATTGAACTCAGCACCTTGTGCTTGCCAGGCAAACACTTATTCTGCTGCACTATCTCCCTGGCCCCTTATAATGAACTTTTAAAGCAAAATTTAAGAAACAACTTTAGGTTTCAGTAGTGCTTAGAGTTCAGAGCTTTCTAGATTTTTAGAAAAATGGTACTGTGTATTAACTGTGGATTACATAACATCTCCAACTAGTTTTGCAGTGGCATCCCATATTTATCAATACATACTCAGCAAACGTCCTCTTACTTAACTAACGCTACAACAAGTCACACAAGTCAGGTTTTATAGGTGAATGAGTGTTGTATGTTCTCTGTTCTTCTGATTTGGCCTTGAAGATAACGCTTCTCATGTGCCCGGTCTGTGGGGCACGTAAACACAAGTAATTCTGTCCTTGCACTCTGGAGATAAGATAATGCAAGTGACACAGTTCCTGCTCACCAGGGACTTAGCAAGCAGCAGGAGTCCAACAAGACAAGGACTGGCACACAAAGCAGATTCTGATCACAGGAAAGGAGGCCAGGGGTGGAGAGATCAATTCAGTCTGTCTTTGAGGATCCCAGGTGGGGAAGGGAAGCTCGATGCCTCACAACAAGACATACAGGCCAGATCAAGGTATATGAAACTGGTACTGCAAGCAGTATTATTAAACTGGACTCACCAGTGATGCTCTCCGAATCTCTGTGATTGCTGTTCATGAGGTTTTCTTCATCTCTTGGTGATGTAAAACTGGCATTCTGAGACTGACTCATGCAGGGTCCTTTCCTGTTTTGGCTCAGGACAGCTTTGGTATGAGTCAGAGTAAAGGGACTCCATCAGGACATTTTCTTTTAGACAGATTTTTTCTGATGAGCCAAATGACACTTGTGCCAATAGGTGCTCTCATGTGATTATCATTCCTTAGATGGTCATGACCTACAAAAAAAACCCAGATCATGTGAGTAGAATTCAGTATGCTGTTTGACAGCAGTAACCTGTTTGGCACGTCGGTCCTTAGGAATGTTTTCTAATGATACATAACAACATGGATATATCTCAGAGTGACTATGCTGGAAATAAGGGATCACAAAATATAGGATGTAGTTTATGATGTCACTTGTATAAAAATTCTAGAAAGAAGTGAATATTTATAGTGACAGAAAGCAGATCACTAGCTACCAGGGCTTGGGAGAGAAATTACTAAGGCACAAGAGAATAGTACAGGTAATGATGAGTAAGGTCACTATTGTGCTTGTGATTCCCAAGTACACAGACATCAAATGTGATCGAAGTGTATACCTGAAATGTGCAAAGTGATATAAAAATAAGATACTACAAGGGCTATAACACATGTTGAATTAAAACACATTACCTTAGCACAAAGGCTGCAAGGGGTAACGCAGAACCAAGTTACAAGGCTTTCTGTGTACACTGCCTGAGTACCAAGTGTGAAAACTTAAGCAGGTACAAGCATAGTATAAATGGGAAAGACAGCAATAAAGTAAGGAATATAGATGTTAAACGAAGTGAAATTCAATGACAGAAATCAGGGCTTCTGGACCTTGCCCATTATTGACCCTCTGTATCAACTGGGTGCCAGGTGATGTGCGCTGTCTGACCCTGGCTGCATCTTTTGCTCTGCCCCTATAGGGTGCTAGCAAAAACCTTTTCCCAAGTGTCCTCCAGCTGTAACTATCAACAGTGTCTCCTGCTGTCAGGCTGTATTTTAAAAAAAGATGATGACCTAACTGTATGTTTCTCACAGGAGATGTCTTTTAAACATAAAGATTTAGATAAGTTAAAAATACCTCTAACAAAATAGGGATTTAAACCTGCAGTATGTCAAAACATAAAGTATCTTAGCCACGTGTGGTGATACATGCCAGCACTCAGAGGGCTTAGGCAGGAGAATTGTCCAGTTTGAGGCCAGACTGAGCTGTACGGTGTGCTCAAAGAGAGGCTGAAATAAATAGGCAGACCCAGTCTTTAAAAAACAACACACAAGCCGGGCGTGGTGGCTCACACCTGTAATCCCAGCACTCGGGAGGCTGAGGCAGGAGGATCGGTGCGAGTTCGAGACCGGCCTGGGCTACAAAAGTGAGCTCAAGGCCAGCTTCAACTGCATAGCGAGACCCTGTCTCAAAAAGACAAGGAAAACACACACACACACACACACACACACACACACACACAAAGATAAAATATCTTTATTTTGTTCATTTAAATTTTTATTTATTTTTATTTGAGAAGAGTAAGAAAACAATCTCCCCCAAAGTACACCAACACCATCACTGAACCAAATCTAAAAAAGAAATTCTATCTGCAAACCAAGTGAGGAGCCATGTTTATTAGGTAGACATCCACCTGTATTAACTGCATTGTAGTCTCCATCTCTTGCAGACTCTCTGTCACAACCTCTTACACTATAATACTCCAGAGATCTGAATTCTTAATAGATTCCTAATAGATTAAGAATGTAACACAGCCGATGCGGTAGAGCAGGGCCATAATCCCAGCACTCAGGAGGCTGAGGGAGGGGGATTGCTGCAAGTCTGAGGTCAACTTGGGTTATAAAGTAAGTTCAAGGCTAACCCTGAACTGCATAGCAAATTCCTGTCTCAACGCGCCCCAAACAAAAACAAACAAACAAAAAAACCACCAAGTGTAACACAAATATAGATATAATCAGACTAAAAATGGCAGTACAGGTCTAAGAGCAAACTTGCTAGCATGCAGTAGAACACCTAGCGCACAGTCAGCAAAACACTGTCCACAACTGATCTGCTATGCACCTGTTTCTGAACAGAGAACTAAGAATGATCTTTTTATTTTTAAACAGCTGCAAGAAAGAAGAACTATATTATATATGAAAATCAAGAAATTCCAATTTTGGTGTGTATAAATAAAGGGTCATCCAAACATGGACACTCATTTATTTAAATACTGTCAACTAGAGTAATGTAACTGGTTGCTTTCAGAATTTAGCAATTCTGACAAAGACTGTATAGCCTTCAAAGCTGACTGTGTGATCCTTTATAAAAAGTATTTTCTAATATCTTATCTAGTAAGATAATCTCTTAATTAGTAAAAGATATCATAACCATCTGAATAAATCAAAGCCTTCCTAGATCAACTCCTTAAGCAGAGTATCTCTTCCTCATCCAGGTACCTGTAATCAGACTACTGCTTTCTGAGAATGTTAGTAAATTAGAGCAGACTGTTCGAGTCTGTACTCTTCACAAATGTATTTGAAAGTCATTTTCATTTCTAAGAAGATATTACAAAAAGTCAAGTTATAAAAAGTTATATAAAAAGTGACAAGTTTCTTGTGAGGAGGGAAGAAGAGAAGGAGCTAGAAAAGACAGGAAGAAACAAAAAACGAGGAGGGACTTCTCCAAGTACAGCTTCTCTAACAGCAATGGATCTCTGACACAACACAACAAAACAGGGCGGTATAAAAAGGACCATTTTGCAGTGAAAAAATGTAGATGCATATATGACATAGTTAGGATAGATATACAGCTACTTTCTTTTAGTTCAATGAGAAGAAAGGTTTGTACTAATATTGTTTAGACAAGATATCATGTCTACATCTTGTCTACTGAATAATTACTACGACATCAATATGTAATGTATTAATTATTGTAACTGTCTTACTAACCTGTTTTGAAACTTTTTTTTTTTTCTGTCTTTTTGAGACAGGGTCTCACTATGCAGTTCAGGCTGGCCTTGAGCTCACTTTTGTAGCCCAGGCTGGTATCGAAGTCATACCGATCCTCCTGCCTCAGCCTCCCAAGTGCTAGGATTACAGGCATGTGCCACCATGCCCAGTTTGAAACTTTTACTGCTATTATTTTTCTCATTAAAATGAATAAAAAGATTTAAAAAAATAAAGAGAGCCTTTAAAACATTAAAAAAAAAAAAAGACAGGGAAGAAGATGAAGAGGGAAAATGAAGTAAACACCTTTCCTTTTGGACTGCAATGAGTCTTAACAACTGTGGGTCTTTTAATCCTACTTTAATCAAAGGTCCTTGTGAATCGAATGGTAACTTTGAGACTTCTGTCCATTGTTACACACTAGCTGGTTTAATCTTATACTGCCATTTATATGTTTTAACCTCCATTTTTAATGTTTACATACATCACACAAGATCACAAAAATGTATATAAATTTTGACTATGGATTCCAAATCTTTGCTGAAGAGAACAAACAGCTTTTAAATTGGCTCTGGATAGCCAGGCATGGTGGTACACACCTATAAATCATAGCACTAGGAAGGCCAAGGCAGGTCATTGTGAGTTCAAGCCTGGTTACAAAGTGAGCTTAAGACTAGCCTGAACTGCATAATGAGATCCTGTCACTATGATAAAAAGTAATAAATAAATAAATAGTAAATAAGCAAGGAGGCTCTGCAGACCATGTTATGATTTGATCTGAATCTTTGCATAAAAGAATAGAGAAAAGCTGAACATATATTGAATCTATCTATAGTGTAGCGTAGAGTATTTTTGGTACCAGGATCACACTCAGGTCCTTGTGCTTGCCAGGCAGGTGCTACACTTCTGAGCTGTATTTGGCTCTGTGTCTATTTTTAAAGTCATATAGAAAGAATGTGACTTCTGGGCATAGGAACCTGCCCTACCTGCCCTGGAACAAGTCAGGGGTGCTCAAGTGCCACAACATCTTCCTGGTCACACTGCAAGAAATGCCGTGGCTTAAATCTGAATTCCTAGGGCAGGCAGAGTGGAAAAGCAGTGGAGTCCAGGACATGGTGCATACCTCAGCATTACTCAGGCTAAATTTTAATCTTGTTTATTATTTTTCTGACCTTGAATACATTATTTAACATTGTTGAGTCTCATTTCTCACTGTCAAGATAAAGGTATTGGGCTGGCCTGATAGCTCAGCAGACTAAAGCAGGCACAGGGACTGTGCAGCACCTCCCTGCCTCAGAACCGGGGCAGCTGAAAACAGGAGGACCTCTACACTGATCTGTAGATGCTGTACTACATACATTTTTAAGAGATAAAGGTACTAATAGGTACTCCTAAAACAAGTGTTCAATGTAAAGAATGAATAAAATAGCATTCACCACAGTAGACACTAAAATATCCTCCAGCTTCTCTCTATAGGCTGGGGCTGAGGAAATGCGGAGCTTTCTTCTAGTGTTTCCTAAGTTTTTGCTAGGTTTGAATATGGACTAGGTCCTTTATATAGAAATGGATTTTACGGATCAAGAAACTGTGTTGGTGGCAGTAAAGTCTCATGCCATAAAGCTGAGATTACTGAAGAATACCTTACTAAAGTTCACTCATTCCTTGCTGGAGTCTGAGGAAGGTTTGCTTACAATAGAAAAACTTAACAAAACCCATTATCTTTCTCTAAAATATGATAGCTTTAATTTTCTACTTCTGCTACAATTATCACAAATGCACTAACTTAAAGCATATTTTCTTACGGTTCTCGAGGTCAGAAGGGTGAAATGGTTTATCTGGACCAATACCAAGGTGTCAGCAGGGCCCTGACCCCTCCCACTGGTGGCTCCAACAGAAAACCCACTGGGCCCTTTCTAGCTCCTCAGTCCTGGGCTCAGGGTCTCCCCACCATCTTCAAAGCCAGGAGAACAGTGCGTTCAAATCTCTTTGTCGGCTTGCACTCTATCTCCAGGTCGTTCACTTGGTCACATCTGCAAAGTCCCTTCATATAATGTTACGGGTTCTGGGGAGCTTGAGCTGGGTACCTCTGAGGACCATTATTCAGCCTACCACAGTGGTTAAGAACATGAACTCTGGAACCAGAGTAACTGAACTTGAATTCCAGTGCCATCATTTATTGGCTGTATGATCATGGACACATTACTGAACTCTGTTTCTTCATCTGTTAAGCAGACCTAACACGAGCCAACTATATGGGGTTATGATGGATTATGGGAGAAATATAGCATCCACCACAGAGGGCATGAGGGAATTACAGGTAATACATGAAGTCTTAGACTACGGCTTTATAATACAATAAGTGCTATGTGAGTTTTAATTACTATGCTTTCTATCACCACCTAAGTATTACTTTATTATCATTATTTGGCTACTCTACCTCTCACAATGTTGGGTTCAATAGGGCTACTAATAAATGCTTGGTGGCATTTTCTCTCAACATGAGAAATCACCTGTGCTGCCTGCCCTCTGATGGTGATGTTCATAGCCATTAATTACCCTCTTTCGCTCTCTTTGATGTATGATACACAGAAAGCACAATGAGTTCTAAACATACAGGAAGTAAACTTTGGAAGCACGAACAACATGCTTTCAGCCTTTTCTACTTGAAACACATCCCGAGGCCTCCCCACAGCATCCCTCCCCCCTTTTTTTTTCTCTCTCTCTCTTTCACACATATTTAGTAAAGGGTCTACAGGGTCTCACTACACAGATAAGACTCATAGTGACACTCCTGTTTTTTAGCCTCCCAAGTGCTGGGATTACAGACTTAAAAAGAACCACCAAAACAAGTCACTGATAGAAATACTACTGGCAGGAAGCAACATGGCTATTTAGTTTGGCTCAGCTATGTAATTAAATGGTCAACAGTGACTGAGTAAATATATGACCTGAGCCTTAAAAATTGCTACATCCCTAAAACAGGAAACTATGGGCAAAACAGCCTTGCTGAAAAGCCTAGAGGCCAGGAGTGCTGGTGTAGGCCTGTAATCCTGCACTCCAGAGGCTGAGGCAGGAGAATCAATGAATGTTCAAGACCAGCCTGGGCTACAAAGTGAGCTCACGACCAGTCTGAACTGCATAGCAAGACCACCCCACCAAAAAAAAAAAAAAAAAAAAAAAATCCTACAGCAACTCAGGGAAACTTACATCTTATAGAAACGCAGCGCCTGAGTTATAGTAACTTAATGGAACATTTACATTGGAAATCTATTTCAAAATTTTATTTTACAAACAATACTTTAGAGATTCACTTTATTTTTATTTTTTAGCTTGTGGCTGTCTCATCCTGCTTCAGCCTCCCAAGCACTGGGATTATAGGTGTGCACCACCACATCTAAATTTAGGCACTTCAAAAAATATATGAAAGTCCTGTTATTCTTTTGGAGTAAACTCATATAATTATTGTTATACCCTTTCAACGCTTTTTAAAAGCTTAAACTTCTATGTGAACACATGAATTTTTGTTGGAGAAAATGTATGTGGCTGACCTAGCAATCTCTATATTGTGAACTATGCAGGCACAGTTCATGACAATTTTGCAAAAAGCCATGTTGTTCTTATATTTACCTGCTTATTCTATAGCAGTGTAAATTTTAATTAATACAATGGAAAAACAAATGAGGTTAAGCCTCAGTATAGACATTTTCAGATGTTTGGTTACCTGGTACTGTACACACTTTGAAGGGAGAGGTGTATAAGTTCAAAGATGGAGAGTTTATTTATTTATTTATTTTTTCAAAGATGGAGAGTTTAAAAGATCTGTTTCAGCTGATGAAAATCAGCCAAAATTACATTGGAAATTGCCATTCAATTTCTCTCTTTCTTTACATAACATTTATGTATGTATTTTTGTTCCTCTTTATAAATAAAAGCACTATGTTCACCTGAAAAATTCAAACAGTATACCAACATGAAGAATTAAAGGAAAGTTACAGTATATTACCTCCTTTTACGAGGAGACAGAATGTTAATGTGTTGCTCACTTATGTCTTATGTTCGCATACTACAGATATACTACTACTTTAATGATCATTCAGTACATAAAGCATACAAGTATATAACCACTAATCATTTCTATCAGTAACTTTCAAACAGAAATAGGCTATTGATCCACTTTAAAATGCAAGAATCTATGACAAGGACAAACTTTTGGTAAAAAGCCAGGTACTAAATATTTCAGTCTTCAGAGGTACGTGAGGTTTATTGCATATAATCTTTGTTGTCCACCCCCCCACATGTGAAAACAAAACAATGTTCTTAGCTGATAGGACTGACATCTCAGCTACAGCCAAATTATGGTTCTTTCTTTTTTTTTTTCTTTCTGGTACTGAGAATTGAACTTAGGATCTTGTGCTTGTCAAGCAAGCATTTATGCTACTGAGCTATACTCCCAGCCTTGGTTCTTTTTTTATTTGGTACAGGGTCTCACAACATAGATCAGACCCTGTGATTCTCCTGTGTTCAGTCTCTCTAGTGCTGGGACTACAGGCATGTGCCACCATGCCCAGTCTGTCTCTGGCTCAGTGGGGAGAAGGAAGGGGCACAAAAGGTGGTGCCAGGGATAGAATCTAGTCCTTGTGCTTACCCAAGCAGGACTTAGTCTGCTGAACTACCTCGTCTACCCTGGCTCTTAATGACAGGATCTCATTATGCAGTCCCGCCTGGCCTTGAATTCACTATGTAGTCGATAGTGCACTTACAGTGATCCTCCTGCCTGAACCTCAGCCTCAACCTCCCAGGGGCTGGGATTACAGAGTACAACATGTCCAGCAAATGTGACGTTTTTGTATGCAAAATAAAATACAAGGACACCAAACTTATAGACAAAATGCATAAGCAAATGATCAAACATCATGTTTTAAAAACTTTCTGAACAGAAATTCTATCTTATAGTTAATGTTTCAGAATAACAATGGAAAGGAATATAGTAATATATAAACGTGCTGAAAGTGACTGTTATTTATGTTTCTCTGACATTACTCATGCTTTCAAAATTCTTTTTTTAACTAAAGGTCATAAATGGCTCAGAAAACTGAAAAACAAAGCAAATTATTACTAGGTAGTAAAAGAAAATATAATTTAGTTATAGGCATAAAGTAGTTTACTCAAAGGAAATAGAATAGCTCAATACTAAATACGAACTTCAAATGAGAAGACAGACACATTTGTAAGATAGTCTCGATATATTTGTCCAAAAGGAAAAAGCAACTTGACCACTATTATCTAGAATTCTGAACCCACTGAGCTATCTCCCCAGCCTCAGCCTTTTAAAAATAGGTTTCTTTTAACTTCTAAAGGATGGAGATTGAGTTCGAAGGGCATTTTAAATATTTGAAAGTTTGGTACTAGAGAAAATAAGTGTTAATATGGGATTATTATTGTTATCAAGTCCAATTTTAAAAGTACATCTTTTACCACTTTAACAAACGATAGCAAAGATCCTCTTATGAAAAAATGATTTCTGTGTGGGAAAGTCAGGATAGAAGGTGCGGCCTCACAGCATCAGAATGAAGGTGAGAGGGCTTGGTGTGAGACTAGGGGAGTAATGTTTACTCTTTCCTGAGGAAAGGGATCGGGAAGGTACACAGAGAAGGCTGCTCGGAGCTCCAAATTTGGCACATCTGTGGGAATCTTACAGAAAATGCTGGCTTTCCCATAACGTGAACCTGAAGATTCAAACCAACTTTTTTAGCTCTTAAAGGGTCTGGACACCCTGGTCTCAGTTAGCCCTGAGATCTGGGCTAATCATATTAAAATATGAGTTCACAAAGGTAGCTACTGTCAAGAACTTATATTATGGGATATTATAATTATTACAATTATTTTATTTTATTTAAAAAATTTTATTTTGGTCTTCTACATGTGTGCTGCTTCTAATGTAATTTCAATTATTGCTATATTCTCTCTCAAGTAAATGTGTTTTAGAAGAAAACAAAAAAGGGTAATTAAAGACAAAATGAGACACGGAAAAAATGCCATGGGTTTGACCTGCTTTAATTTTGTATATGCTTAGATTTCTAAATTTCTGTGTTAAAAAAAAAAAAAAAGCATAACAGTTTCTTTAAAATCACATTCTACAGAGATTTATTAGAATATCAATGATTGATGGAAAATACCAGTTCTGTGTTAAGTATAAGGCATTTAATATTTAGAAAGACAGTGATGATAAGTCCAAGTACCTATGTTATAGAGTAATAATATCACTAAGCTTCTCTTTTGGATGGTTAAGAACCTAAGTTTGCAAACCAAAAATTAGAGAAAAAGAAGAGTTACAAGGATTGCCAATATTTTGGCCCTAGCCCTTCAAGGTCAGTGAGGACTCAGCACATAAGAAACCCTGTACTATAAAATCCTATAACCCAGTGGTGTGCCAAATTTTCTGTTCAAGGAGATTGTGGAGCCACAGAGGAAAGGGATAGATGATGTATAGTGTGCCTAGGGAGAGTCACCTAGAGAGAAAACATTCCCTCAGGCTTTCACAATGAGCAATCTGGTCAAGCAATGGCCGTGACTCATCCAGATGGCTGACACTGACAGATGATCTACAAAACACTGCACATGGTTTCAAGGTAAATCCTGAGGGTATCTGACTAACCTTGTCAGATATAAAAATTACATTTTTTGTTATACAGGTCTTCCTTCAACTTGCCCTTAGCCACCTAGCAGAAAAGTTTAACCATGAGGCATAAAAAGTAAAGCCAGGTTAGTATGCTGAGTTGTCAAATGCTCAAGTCAACAGCTCCCAACATTGCCAGTTCTGCCAATAACCCACTACTGTTATGGAATATTGCTCTATATACACAACTACTTTCTCTTAGTTCAATGAGAAGAAATATTTGTACCAATAGTGTTCAGAAGAGTTATCATGTCTACATCTTGTACTCTGAACAACTACTATGAAGACAACAATACATTGTATCAATTATTGTGGCTGCCCTACTAACATGTTTTGAAACTGTCTCAATATTATTTCTTTTAAAAATTTTTTTTGTCACCCAGAGAAAAACATTCTCTCAGGCTTTCACAGAAAGCAAAATGGCCAAGCAATGG
>PVJA010037755.1:6693-19193 GCA_004027025.1 Myocastor coypus | reverse complement strand
CCACCCCCCACCCCCCGCCCCCCTTGCTGGTATTACAGGCTTGCACCACTATCTATCTATCTATCTATCTATCTTTCTTTCTTTCTTTCTTTCTCTGTCTGTCTGTCTCTCTGGATGTGTTTTTCTATTCTTGAATGCTAGGGATTTAAATCCAGTGCCTTGAGTGTGCTCTGCCCCTGAGCTACACTTCTATTTGTATCCTTTCTTCTTTCCTTTCATGCTTTTCCTTTGGTAGCATCTTACTGTGTAATTTAGGCTAGTTTTCATTTTTTTTTGCCTTCTTGAGACAGGGTCTTGCTCTACAGTTAAGGCTGTCTTTGCATTCACTTTTGTAGCCCAGGCTGGTCTCGAACTCACAGTGATTCTCCTGCCTCAGCCTCCTAAGTGCTGGGATTACAGGTGTGAGCCACCACGCCCGGCTTAGTTTTCTTTTCCGTGTAGTCCACACTGACCTTGAACTCATGATTCTCCTGCCTCACCATTCTCTAGTTCTGGAATTATAGGCAGGCACTACCACCCTTGACTTACTTTTGTATTTTCAGTAATAGTAGATTTTTGTCCTTTTAAGTGAACATTTTTTAAAATTTTTAATTGTTTGAGCCAGGGCCTTGCTATACATTTCAGACTAACCTTGAGCTCACTTTATACTTTTTTTATTTTTTTTGTCTTTTTGAGACAGGGTCTCGCTATGCAGTTCAGGCTAACCTTGAGCTCACTTTTGTAGCCCAGGCTGGTCTCGAACTCGCATTGATCCTCCTGCCTCAGCCTCCCGAGTGCTGGGATTACAGGCGTGAGCCACCACGCCCGGCTGAGCTCACTTTATAGATCAGGCTGTTCTTTAATTTGCAGTGATCCTCCTGCTTCAGCCTCCTGAGTACTGGGAGCATTTATTTTTGAAAGTCACTTAAAACAAGTTGTGAACTCAAAAATATTTGAGAAGAAGCTCAGACATAATGGCTCAAAATTTCATAATCAAGTAGTCAGAGAATAGCAATAGTTATTCCATTGTATATTGTTACTTTTAAAGTACTCTCTTTAAAACACATAATCATGTAGCTCCTGGTGAGCGCATAACAACAGCTGACATCTGCCTGTGCAGGTTTAATCCTTTGTTTTCCAGTCTTGTCCCCAGATAGGTCGCAGGGCCACAGCCAGATCACAGGGCCATGAAGTTTAGTCTTCCCTCTTATGTGACAGAGACTTTTAGATAAACAAGTAATACTTTACATGTTGCACTGTGCCGTTTTGTTAGGCTCATGTATGTTGTTTCAAACCCTGAAAGATAGCGCTTAAGAACCTGTGCTCTTTTGTAGGAGCAGACACTTGGGTCTCAGATGAGTAGCCAAAGTGACAGGATTTGTAGGTAGCCAAGTCCATACCTTCCTTTTCTTCTCAAACCTGTTTTTCCTTTTGAGTTCATCATTCTAATTAGGCTGTTTCTTTCTTGTGCCTCCTCACTTGCAGACTTCTATAGTTGGTAAATAGTTCCAGTTTTATCATTGAATTTTTGTTTAAATCTAGTGTGAGATCGATTTACACCCTGAATCCTCAGCCTATAGCAATGTTCAGATTGTGAGTGGTCTGGATGAGTTGACTGGTGCCAAGTACAGTTCTTCCTTTCTTTCTTTCAGACTCTCTACTTCTAATAATACAGGATAATATTACATTGGCTTCTTTGGAATTTAGGCCTAGAATTAATGCCTGATGAACTTGTAATCAAGCAGAGTTTCTTTTTGGAAATAGTTTTTCTCTCTCTGTAGTTATATCATTTATAAACTTTTACTTGGAACATGGGAAAAAACCATCAGAATGAGAGTATGTTAAGTCTTAACTCTGAACTGAACTGTATCCCTGGCCTACTTGGTGAGTTCAAGGCCATCCTGAACTACATAGTGAGACTCTTGTCTTTTAAAAGAAAAAAAGGATAGGAGAAGGAAACTAAATTAAGCCACTTTGTTGTTTGAAATAGTCATCTAGGATAAAATTTTTGTCAATTAAAATTTTAAAAAGTAAGCCGAGCATGGTGCCACACACCTGTGATCCCAGCATTTAGGAGGCTGAAGCAGGAGGATTGATGCGAGTTCAAGACCAGCCTGGGCTACAAAAATGAGCTCAAGGCCAGCTTGAATTGCACAGTGAGACCCTGTCTCAAAAAAAAAAAATTTTTTTTTTAAAAAAATAGAAGGGAAGACATGGTACCCTGATGTATGTATGTATATATACCTCATATATTACCTTAGTAACCAGATGCCTTCTTAAGTGCAGGTGCTTCTTGAATTCTGATGGGATTATGTCTAGATAAATTCATTCTTAAGTTGAAAATATTTAAGTAAAAAATACATTTAAGGGCTTGTGAGATGGCTCAGTGATCTAAAGCGCCTGCTTAGACAAGCTCAGGCAATCATAGGGACCATGGTTTGATCCCTGGTATCATATGTTTTGCCAGCCCCACCCCCAGGGTAGGCTGAGCTGGCCATTAAAAAAAAAAAAAAAAAAAGAAGGGGCTGGAGATGTAGCTCAGATGTAGAGCATTTATCTAGCATGCCTGAGGTACTGGGGCTTAATCCTCAGCACTGTAAAAAAGCAAAACAGTAGAAGAATGGTATACCTGACCTATTTAACATTGTAGCTTATGTGGCCGGGCGGGATGGCTCAGTGGTCTAAAGCGCCTGCTTGGGAAAGCTTGGACAGCTTCAGGGACCGCAGTTTGATCCCTGGCACCACATGCTGTGCCAGCCCTGCCCTTGGGATGGGCTGAGTCGGCCATAAAAATGAGTGAATAAACAAATAAAGATTCTGAAACAAGAAAAAAATAAATAAATAAAATAAAAAAGTCTTAAAAAAAAATAACATTGTAGCTTAGCTTAACCTACCTTTTTTTTTTGAGACAGGGTCTCACTGTGCAGTTGAGGCTGGCCTTGAGCTCCCTTTTGTAGCCCAGGCTGGTCTCCAACTCGCACCAATCCTCCTGCCTCAGCCTCCCGAGTGCTGGGATTACAGGCGTGAGCCACCATGCCCGGCACCAGCCTAACCTACCTTAAATGTGTTCAGAGCACCCATATTAGCCTAGCGTTGGTAAAATCTCATACAGCCTATTTTACAATGAAGTGCTGAATAGCTCATGCTAACATAAAAGTGTTTTATAGACGACAGAGTGTGAAAACACAGTACCCCCAAAAGAATGGGAGTGTAGTACACTAGAGCAGTAGGGGCATAGGTAACCTAAAGCATGTGTCGTTTGAGCAGCCAAGCATCAGGAAACAATTGTGTTTTCTAAATCCAAACCTTAGTATTCAGGTTTAATTGCTTTGCTGGCCCTCTGTGGTAACTAAGTGGGTCTTGGGTTGCAGTGTTCGCACTAGGTCTCTAAAGGTTTGCCAGCGCTGCTGTAGAGTTCAGATTGTTTGCCCTTGTGATCATATAACTGGGTGTTGCTGCCTAGCACTGTACAGACAGTGTCAACATTGTACCATATACTACTAGCTTAGGAGGGGCTCAAAATTAGTGTATAGTTTCTGAATGTACATTGCTTTTCACTGTTGTAAAGGCAGGAGATCCTGAGTTGAATTATAAGAGAGTTGGGACCCATCTGCTTTAGCACTTAAAGAGGTCATTTCAGGATACCCCTAAGCTTGCTTTTTAAACTATAAAAGTCACAGATTTGAGATTGTTTATGGAAATGTGCAGAAAGGTCTTGTCAAATACGTGTACATAATGCTACTGACATTTTCTAGATGGCTAAACCAGAAAACAGAAAAAAATAAGTGAGACAGAAACCAGATAACTACTACATGCATATAATGTATATAAGTTTAGGCATAGTATTAGGATAGTATTAGATAGCTGACATTGTTCAACTGTGTGATACTTAATTCTTCTGAAGTAATATATTTCTGTAATAGTAATAAAAGAATTATATTCAAGGGCTGGCCAGATTGCTCAGCAGACTAAAGCACCTGCTTAAGCAGAGCATGGCAGCTAGGTTTGATCCCCAGCATGCCTTGCTGGCCCCGTCCCCAGAGAATGCTGAGAAGGGGATTGAGACTGGGTGTGGTAGCACATGCCTGTGATCCCAGCACTTGGGAGACTGAAATCAGGAGGATCACTACGGGTCCATCTATGTAGTGAGGCCCTGTAGACCCTGTCCTAAATTAAAAAAAGAAACAAAAAACAAAACTGTATTCAGTGTCAGGCAAGCAAAACATATTTGAAGCATGTTGTTTGACTGTATTTTTATTTTCCATTTCAGATAAGCACTTAGTTAGATGCAAGATCTTGATTTATGTTAGCTATGATATGTGTGTTTAGTGATTACTCAGTGAAACAGTGATCTGGTAGAAGTTACAAGTTCAAGTAATGGCTCTGTGCTAAAACTTGAGCATTATATTTTCAAACTTTAAAAAATTTGTTGAAGTAGAATGGACAGTTTGAATTTCTTGGAACTTTTTATACAAAGGAGCTTTATTTTTTGAGTCGTAATTATTGAGTCATAATTTATGTACCCTGACATTCACACATTATAAGCCAATTCAGTGATTTTAGTAAATTTGTAGAATTATGGAGCCATTGCTCCAACTCGGCTATAGAACATTTTCATTACACAAAGAGGTTCCTGTATGCCTTCATTTTAGGCAATCAATTATCTGATTTTTTGTTCCTATATTCCCTTGGGATATAGGAATATATGTAGATGGAATCTTTATAATTTGTAGTTTTTTTGCACGTGGCTGCTTTCATTTAACAAAGGGCTTTTGAGGTTTATCAGTGTCAGAGCATACATCAATAGTTCATTCCTTGTAATTGCTAAGTAGTATTCCATTACATAGATAAACCACATTTTGTTTATGCACTTATCCAGTTAATGGGCATTTGGATGGTTTCCAGTACAGGCTGTTACAAATAGCTATTATGAAACATGGCTGTGAACACTCATGTTTTGGGTGAATCCCATTTCTCTTGGGTAGGTTCCTGGGAATGAACTTGCTGAGTTGTATGATATGGTTCTATTTTATGTCTTAAAAAGTGTTGTATGGTTTTCCAAAGTGTCTGTCTATTTTATTATCCCCAGTAGCAATGTACGAAGTCCAGTTTTTTCTACATCCTAACCAATATTTGGTATTGTCTGACTTTTTGATTACAGACGGTCCCTGACATAATGATGGTTCGACTTAGAATTTTTCAACTTTACAATGATGTGAAAGCAATGTACATTCAGTAGAAACTATTTGCCGAAGTTTTGATCTTTCCCCTGGCTGAGCTATATGGTACAATATTCTCTTTTGATAATAGGCAGTGGCAGCCAGCTGTAGCTGCCTGTCAGCCTTGTGATCACAAGTGTATTGTTTTCCCACACTTTTTGGATATTGTGTTCTGCGTTCATGTAAAATCTGGTCATGTCTACAAAGCGCCCATCTGCATTTCCTGCTTCTGGGGAAAAGAAGAGGAGGAAGGCAATTACTCTTGAGACGAAACTCAAAATAATTGCCCAACATGAAGGTGGCAAACCCGTAATGGTCATCTCACGTGAGTTAGGACTTTCCCAGTCCACTATCTTGACCATCATAAAAGATAAGAAGCGAATCAGCGATGCAGTGAAATCATCAGCATCAATGAAGTCCACTGTCATCACTAAGAAAAGCTGGGCCAATTGATGATATGGAAAAATTACTAGTAGAGTGGATAGAGGAGCAGGTACAGAACCGCGTACCACTTAGCCTACTGATGATCCAGGCAAAGGCCAGGAGTCTTTTCAATATGTTAAAAGAACATGCTGACCCCACATATACACAGATGTTTACAGCAAGTCATGGATGGTTCCAGCGTTTCAAAAAGCGTCATAATTTTCATACTGTTAAAGTCACTGGTGAGGCAGTACGTGCTGATATTAAATGTGCTGAAGCTTTTAAGGAGGAGTTGCATCGGATAATTGTAGAACAGAAATATTTACCAGAACAAATATTTAATGTTGACGAAACAAGCTTATTCTGGAAATGAATGCCAGAGTGTACTTATACTGATCAAGAGTCTAAGGCAATACCAGAACTCAGAGACCATGTAACACTGATTTTGGGTGGAAATTTTGTGGGGTTCAAATTAAAGCATTTTCTAATCTACCACTCAGAGAACCCTAGAACCTTCAGGAATGTGAGCAAACATATACTTCCTGTACACTATTGCCATAACAGGGAAGCCTGGATGACGTCAGCATTGTTTGAAGACTGGTTTTTGAACTGCTTTATTCCACAGGGAAAAGAATATTGTAAGCAAAACAATATTGTGTTTAAGATTCTTCTGATCTTAGATGATGCCCTGGGGCATCCACGGCACATTGGCACAATGCATCCCAATATAAAAGTTGTATATTTACCGCTGAGCATTTCCACGCTCATTCAACCAATGGACCAAGGTGCAACAGCTGCTTTCAAAGCACAATACTTACATCAGACCTTTGCTCAGGCTGTTGAAGCAGCTGAATCTGGCCAAACGCTCCTGGAGTTTTGGAAAGGCTTTAACATTCTGAGTGCTATCCAGAACATTGCTGTAGCATGGGAAGAAGTCACAGAGCAGTGCATGAATTTTATTTGGAAGAAAGTTTTGACGACATGTGGGAACACATTCAAAGGCTTTAACAAAGATTGTACTGTTGGTGAAATAGTAACTAATAAGATATTAGTGCTGGGAAAACAGCTAGAATTAGACATCAATGAAGAGGATATTCACAAGATTGTCAGCATTAAGACTGAGGAGATTTCAGGCAAGGAACTGATTGAATTTCAGGAAGAAGGAAGTAAAAATGTTGAACCAGAACAAGGGGTCATATTCAACCCACTAAAAAAGTTCACAACAAAGAAACTAGCAGAGGCATTTGCTACTATCAGCAGGGGCATGAGGATGATAGAAGCAATAGATGGCAATTATGAGAGATTTGCAAGAGCTGACAGACAGATACAGGATGCTCTTGTTTGTCATAGAGAAATATATAATGAGAAGAAACAAACTGTATGTTCAAAACTTGATAGTGTCATGAAAAACATTAAGCCTGCTAAATCATCAACTAAGGTTAGTGTCCCTATGCCTCCTACCAGTTGTTCTCGAGACTTCCCAGAAGAGAAGGAGATTGATAATCCAGGAACTGTAGCGTCCACATCATCCAGCAATACATTTTATGTTTAGTACTTCAAAATTCTTCAGGCCAAGTGTGTTTTGAGCTGTGCATGTTAATGGTAAGTACCCATACAACCATTATTTTTCAGCACAGTATTTGATATACCACATGTGATAATCAACACTTCTCTTTTTTTTTTTTTAGAATTTTTTATTTTATTTATTTTTTTCTTGTTTCAGAACCTTTGTTTGTTTATTCACTCATTTTTATGGCTGGCTCAGCCTGCCCCGAGGGCAGGGCTGGCGCAGCATGTGGTGCCAGGGATCGAACCTTGGTCCCTGAAGCTGCCCAGGCTTTCCCAAGCAGGTGCTTTAGACCACTGAGCCATCCTGCCGGGCCCCAAGCACTTTTATAAAATAGGCTTTGTGTCAGAAGATTTTGCTCAACCATGGGCTAATGTAAGTTTTCTTAGCACATTTAAGGCAGGTAGTCTAGGCCGGGTGTGGTGGCGCATGGCTGTAATCTCGGCACTTGGGAGGCTGAGACAGGAGGATTGGTGTGAGTTTGAGACCAGCCTGGGCTACAGAAGTGAGCTCAAGGCCAGCCTGAACTGTATAGCGAGACCCTGTCTCACAAAAAAAAAAAAAAAAAAAAAGTCGGATAGTCTAGGATCTGGTGGTCAGAGAACTAAGGATACTGAGTACATTTTTAACTTATGTAATAGGTTTGTCTGAATGTAACCCCTCCATGAAGAGCATCTGTGCCACTATTCTGGTTCGTAGGTTTTTTTTTTTTTTTTGTATTTTAGGGAAGAATCTACAGGGTGTTCAGGGTTTGACTACTTGATTGGACTCCTAGTGATTTGCCTGTTTACAGCCTCCCAAGAGCTGGGATTACAGGCACTACTGCCACCATGTCCAGTCTCAATTGCTGTTTCAGTATGCCTTGGGGGCTGGGCCAGCAAGTGTAATGTTATCTCATTGTAATTTTAATTTGCATTTCCCTCAAGACTAATGGTGTTGGGCAATTTCTTATTGCTTAATCAGCTCTTTCTGTATCTTTGGTAAGATGTCAATTCAAATCTTTTGCCCATTTTTTTTTTTTTTTCATCTGTTTGACAAGTTGGATTATTTGTTATTTACTTACCATTGCTGGCACTAAATATCTGACACAAGTTATAGAAGAAGAGATTTGTTTAACTTACAGTTTGTCGATGTTTAAATCCATAGTTGGCTAACTCCCAGACAGGGTGGTGTAGCAGAGGGGTAGCAGTTCATGTTATGACAGGCAGGAAGCAGCAGCTCTCAAAGGAGTGGGAGGGATATAGATCTATCTATCTATCTATCTATCTATCTATCTATCTATCTATCTATCTATCATCAATGCCACACCCACAGTTACCACTTCTTTGCACCAGGCATTTTGTTTTAGATTTTTAAGATTTTTCATTTGAGAGTATTCTTAATGTTATTAAATTCACAAATATGCTAATTTAAGTACCCAATCCCATCAAACACACATTGCAAACATACAACTATCTATTCTCTCCATTTATATGATGGTTTGAAAAGAACAGAGTATGCTTATTCTCTTAATCTGCAAGTTAGTAGCTATTTAACTTTAGCAAAATTCATACAAAGTAGTAATTAACAATGTTCTTTACTTGTTAACTATTAAGGGAATACCTTAAAAACTGCATTTTCTTAAAGTTGCAGTACTGATGTGTAGAAAAACTAAACTACACCAATATTGAAGTTAAAATTCTTTATTTTTTTATTCCTGGTACCATTACTACAATTTACAGGGCAATATACCTAATGTAATAAAAAGAAAGAAAAAGACAAAGCTATAACAAATAAAAGACCTCAGGAATGTACATCTAATTGGCACTACATTGAGTTAATCAATAGCTGCACTTTTTTGCAGCTGCGGCTATGACAGTCCTGAACCAGAAGGGTTTCCTATTGAAGCTGCAGTAACTTTTCCTTTTTGTATTTTTTAGGAAAGTGTCTACAGGGTGTTCAGGGTGTCACTGCTACATTGGATTCATAGTGATCAGCCTGTTTACAGCCTCCCAAGAGCTGGGATTACAGGTGCTTAACCAATTGCCTTCTCAGCATGCCCCAGCCCAGGGCCAGCACAGCAGGCCTGGGAATCGAACCCCTGGCCCCTGCACCTGCTTGCAGGTGCTCTAATCTGTTGAGCTATTTGGCTGCAGTAACTTTTCTGACCATCATCATTCCTTCCATGGCAGATTTTTTTATAGTTCTTGTAATGCATTTGGGATGACATCTCAAAGTAACTTGTGGCTTTCCTGACAACTCCTTACTCTCTCTCTTGCCAAGAACTGTGTCCCTTTTCTGTTGTGTTTTAAAAATTTTCTGCTTCTGTATCTACCACTTCCACCGCCAGATCCATAGCCATCCCCATAGGGACTAATGCAGCTTCTTCCAGCAAAACTGCCCAGCTCCATGGGTTCATAATCTGATTGCTGTTGTCTACTGTAATTTCCAGAATCATTATAGTTCCCACCACCAGAATTTCCTCCTTCTTTGGAACCATTATACCACTGTGTACCACGTTGGTTTCATCATCACCTCCAAATCTATTATATCCACCATCACCTCCTCCATAACTACTTCTGCTGCTGCCTCCTCCACCATCATAGCCTCCTCTTCCACCAAAGTTTCCACTACAACCAAAGTTCCCACTACCACCTCCAAAGTTTCCTCCACGACCCATAATGTTGGAGTTGTGATCTAGCAGCCTACATCTCTTGTTTAGAAAGGGCCTTTTTCACTTCACAATTGTGCTCATTTGTGAACAATAATTTTATCAACTGTATTGTGAGCATCAAAAGTTATAAATGCAAATCCTGTCTTTTTCCCCACTCTTCTGTCTTCCAAAACTTATATGGTTTTAATGTTGCCATATTTTTCAAATTAGAATCTCAAATTATATTCTTTTGTATCTTCTTTAATACCACCAATAATTATTTTCTTCACTGGTAGATGGGCACCAGGCTTTACTAACTGCTCTTTAGAAATAGCTCTCTTTGTGACCACTATACACGTATCAATTTTGTGTGGTCAGTTGAGCACACATTGCTGCACCTACCTCTTCAACACAAGAGTATGTGGTTTGGGTATCTCTCATTACTACACAATGTGTGAGTATGTCCCGTTTCTCAAAAAGTGTGCTCTTAAACTGTCATCTGTAGTTTCAAAGCTCAGACCAATAAATAGCTTCCTCGCTTGGTCTGGTTCCTTTGGATCATGTCCCTGCCCTGGGGTGACGGCAGAAGTCAGCCTGGGCAGCAAGGGGTTGGGGGCTCAGGGACACCAGTTGGGAGTCTTACTTACATTTTTTTTTTTTTTAAATTTTATTTTATTTATTTTTTTCTTGTTTCAGAACCTTTGTTTGTTTATTCACTCATTTTTATGGCCAGCTCAGCCCGCTCCGAGGGCAGGGCTGGCGCAGCATGTGGTGCCGGGGATTGAACCGCAGTCCCTGAAGCCGCCCAAGCCTTTCCCAAGCAGGCGCTTTAGACCACTGAGCCATCCCACCGGGCCCACTTACTTACATTTTGAGACCAGACTCATCTCTTCCAACTCGGTACAACAGAGGACTGAGAGGAAGAGGTGGGGCCAGGGATCACATGATGCACCTTTTGCTGCAGCTTAGGGCGGTTTTCTTTGTTTGAGACAGGGTTTACTGCAGTTTAGGCTGGTCTTCAACCTGCTATGTATACAGGTCTCTGCCTCCTGAGTGCTAGGATTCCAGATGTGTACCACCACCACCAGCTGCACTTGCTTCACCTCCCATGCCACCCAGCTATAAACTCAGTGAACTAATCCAGTATTGAACATCCGTGATCTGCCCCCTTCATGGGCCCCACCTGTGAGCACATGGTTTTGGGAGGACATAAGCCATAACATTTGTCTTATTGAATTGTAAGCCTTCTTTGTATATTTTAAAGTTTATAGTCCTTCAGTACCTATATGTGATTTGTAGATAACTTCTAGACCAGTGGTGGTGGATCGATCTATGGCATGGGTGTTATATCAAAAGATGTTGGTATATGATTGGTTTTTTCTAAACTACAACCTCAGTGTCAGGTTTAATTGCAGTGTTGTGATAAATAAGTGGGTTTTGGATTGTAGTTTGCATATTGATTTAAAAGGTTTACCATTACTGTTCTAGTCTATACCTTGCCTTTTTTTGGTTACTTATCTTAATAGATTTTAGTTTCTAGAACAGTATAAAATTCAGATCAAAGTTGAGCAGAAAGTAGAGATCTGATGCCCTTTTCCTCCTCTCCTGTGCAGCTGTCTGTCCCAGAGTGGTCCATGTATTATAGTTGATGATGTTGACACATTACCGCCCAAAATGTGACTTTTAGTTTCCACAGTGGTGCTTTTTTTTTTTTTTTTTTGTCTTTTTGAGACAGGTCTCACTATGCAGTTCAGGTTGGACTTGAGGTCACTTTTGAAGCCTAGGCTGGTCTCGAACTTACTCATATCAATCCTCCTGCTTCATCTTCCCAAGTGCTGATATTACAGGTGTGTGCCACCATGCCCAACTGCCCACAGTGGTGCTTTTTGAGGTGTAAAAGATTTTAATTTTGGTATCTAGCTAATTTCTAGCTGAGCATGATGGCACATGCCTGTAATCCCAGCACTCGGGAGGCTGAGGGAGGAGGATCACCATGAATTTGAGGCCAGCCTGAATTATAAAGCAAAACCTTGTCTCCAAAATTGTATGTATGTATGTATGTATGTATGTATTTATGGCTCTCCCAGGCCTGGAGGTGGGGCTGGCATAGCATGTGGTGCTGGGGATTGAACCACAGTTTCTGCAGTTGCCTAAGCTTGCCTAAGCCACCACTTTAGACCTCTGAACCATCTCGCCAGCCCCCAAAATTGTTTTTATAGCTCAACCTTTGATGTATTTAAGAACTCTTTGACTGAGATCAAGACTGTCTCATATTTTTTCCACTTCATCTTTCTATCCTCCCCTTCTCTCTCCTTCCCTCTTTTTTGGAGTTAAGAGTAAAATATGCATAACTCAAAATTTATCACATAACCACTTTCAGTGTACATTATATTGGTATTAAACACTTGCGTAATGTGTATTCATCACTCTTTGATTTGTTTTGTTTTTGTTTTTTGAGATAGGGTCTCCCTACATAGCTCAGCCTGGCTTTGAACTTACTAGCTAACTTACGTTGATCCTTCCAAGTGTGCCGGAATTGCAGGTGTGTGCCACCATAACTGGCTTCAAAAAGTTTTTTGGGGGGCCCAGAGAGATAGCTCTGTGGCACAAGTGCCTGCCTGGCAAGTGGAAGGTCCTGAGTTTGAACCCTGGTTCCGCAAAAAAAAAAAAAAAAAAAAAA